>KN840555.1:0-87147 GCA_000832265.1 Phlebiopsis gigantea 11061_1 CR5-6
GCAGGCAACGGCGGCATACTGATACCGCTGCTGGCTCTCTCGTTGGCGTTCTTGCAGGGTGCTCAGGTCTTGTCGTCATACTGGTGAGCCGCTGTCTCTGTGGTCCCAGGGTTGTGTGCTTATATGCTTCAAAGGCTGGTGTATTGGCAGGAGTTGAAGTGGCCTCTTCCGCAAGGTTTCTACGTCAGTCTACCCGCCTTTGTCTGCATACGCACACGCTCATCCTGACGCTGTAGATGGGTGTCTACGCCGGACTGGGTGTTTCTCAAGCGATTGGCTTCTTCCTCATGGGCATGCTCTTCTCGCTCTTGACCTACTACGCGTCTCGCGAATTGCACAGGGTGAGCTTCGACTCAATGCACCCGTGCGCGGTTGCTCAAATCCTGTCTAGTCTTCGATCAAGCGTGTCATGCATGCTCCTATGTCTTTCTTTGAGACCACGCCCCTGGGCCGCATCATGAACCGCTTCGCCAAAGGTGTGTACGCACGGGGGTAGCCACGGACGATCCGCTCACTGTCTTCCAGATATCGACACGATTGACAACATGCTTGGAGGTAAGTTGTTGTCGTGTCCATAGATAATGTAGCGCACTCATCGTCACGCCAGATTCGTTGCGCATGTTCTTCTCCACGCTCTCCAACATCCTCGGCGCCATCATCCTGATCGCCATCGTCCTCCCGTGGTTCCTAATCGCCGTCTTCAGTATCTCTGCACTGTATCTCTGGGCCGCCATATTCTACCGCGCGAGTGCCCGCGAGCTCAAGCGGCTGGACGCCATCCTCCGCTCGTCGCTGTACAGCCACTTCTCCGAGTCGCTATCTGGATTGGCCACGATTCGTGCGTACGGCGAGCAGGAGCGGTTCTTGAAGGACAACCAGAAGCGCGTCGACGTGGAGAACAGGGCGTACTGGCTGACGGTCACGAACCAGGTGAGTCTCGCCTAGTCGTTGGTGAGGGGCGGTCGCTGACTGTGTGCGAAGCGGTGGCTCGGTATCCGGCTCGATTTCCTCGGTATCTTGCTCACGTTTGTGGTCGCCATTTTGACCGTCGGTACCCGGTTCAGCATCTCGCCGTCGCAGACCGGTGTCACCCTCTCGTATATCATCAGCGTCCAACAAGCCTTTGGATGGATGATCCGCCAGAGTGCAGAAGTCGAGAACAACATGAACAGCGTCGAGCGAATCGTAAGTCGTTTTGTTAGCTGTGTTTGCATCGCTCTAAAATCGCTCGCTCGGATCAGATCCACTATTCGAAGGAGCTCGAGCAAGAGCCACCCCATGAGATCCCAGACAAGAAGCCCCCCGCCCCGTGGCCGTCAAAGGGACAAGTGGAGATGAACGATGTGGTCATGAAGTACCGCCCCGAGCTCCCCGCTGTCCTCAGAGGGCTGACCATGTCCATCCGACCCGGCGAGAAGATCGGCATCGTCGGACGGTACGTGCAGAAACACTCGCCCTGACTATGCATTTTCATATTATCACAGGACCGGAGCTGGCAAGAGTTCAATCATGACTGCTCTGTATCGTCTGGTTGAGCTGACATCGGGGTCCATCGTCATCGACGGTGTGGACATCTCGACCGTTGGTTTGACCGACCTTCGTCGCGGACTTGCCATCATCCCCCAGGACCCTCTTCTTTGTATGTTTACACCCCCTCTCATTTGCTGTGTTCTTATATTTCCCTAGTCTCCGGCACGCTTCGCAGCAACCTGGACCCCTTCGGAAACCACGATGACGCGCGCCTCTGGGATGCACTTAAGCGTTCGTACCTGGTCGAGGACAAGAGGCATCCCTCGATCGATCTTCCGGACGAGGACGCGACGCTCGCGGGCCAGTCGACGCCGGCTAACAGGTTCAGCTTGGACAGTGCTATCGAAGATGAGGGTGGCAACTTGTCCGTCGGACAGGTATGTGATCTCGTTGCTGTAGATATCTTGACTGTCGTGCTTACAGCGCCTCCAGCGCTCCCTTGTCAGCCTGGCTCGGGCCTTGGTACTGAACTCGAGGATCCTCATCTTAGATGAGGCTACCGCGTCAGTCGACTACGAGACTGACAAGAAAATCCAGGACACAATCGCGACCGAGTTCAAGGACCGCACAATCCTGTGCATAGCTCGTAAGTGTGGCGAGTGTATTGACTGGTATACCGCGTGATTGAATTGCTGTTTAGACCGCTTGCGAACGATCATTGGCTACGATCGTATATGCGTCATGGACGCCGGTACGATCGCGGAGTTCGACACTCCTGAAAACCTCTTCTTGAAAACAGACGGCATCTTCCACGGTATGTGCGAGAGGTCGTCCATCACATTAGACGACATCACTTGGGCCGCGAAGGCCAGGCCCATATAGAGTCACACGACAGCCACGAGTAATAATGTGTACACGCGGCTACCACGACATCAAGTGTAGATATTACATACATAGATGATATTCACCCTGTACGCTGCTCTATAATCGAGCATTCTTGGGCATGCCACGCATAGCCTGTCTCACTCCCAAGTCTGCGAGAACGTCTTCCGCTGCAAGATTTCAGACGTCAGAATCTGCAGTGATATCGCTCGAACGTAACCCTCACCTCCTCCAAGTAGACTATCGAAAGGCACCGTACGGTAGTACTGTAAATAACGAAATGAGAATCATGGATATATCGCGCATACGCTGCCTTACGTGTTCGATGAGACGTCCCATGCCGCTCTGGGTGATACCACGGCCTCCGAATATCTGTACGGCATCCACTGCCGTTTGCTGGGCGCAGCGGGTGCTGTACATCTTCAAGAATGCTAACGGACTTCTCAATAGTCAGCAACCTGCGAGTGCTGCGAGAAATCGTAGTCTTACCCAGCGAGCCTCTTGGCTTGTTCGATATACGTCTAAACGATGGCACCATGTCAATCTGCTCGCCAGCTAAAGGAAAGCATGCACCGCACCATGTTGCACATCTGGTACGTCAAGTTCTCCAGCCAGTTCTGAACACTCTCCGTCCGCGCGATCATCTGTGCCACTTTGCTACGTATGACAGCTAATGAGGCGAGCGGCTTGCCGAACGCCTTGCGCTGCATGATCCACCTGTGCTCTTCGTTAGCCTACGAGTCCGTGCGCAGGACTGTCAAATGTACTTCAAGCAGGCCTCGATGAGCAGTCGTTGACTGCGTGCGCTGCTGCAGCACATGACCCATCGCTCGTGATTGAAGTTGCTGAGCAGAATATGTCATGTGAGTCTGTTGTTCCTATGACATTTTGCAATAGCGCGGACCTGAGCATAACGAAGATTCCGCCGCCCTCTTCACCCAGAGTATTCTCCACAGGGACTTTGACGTTATCGAAAGTAATAAATGCGGTACCTGCTGTCGAAGAGTACGATGTCTTGATTGGTTTTGTGCTGACGCCTTCGCATCGCTCGACAAGAATGACAGTGAAACCATCCTGACACAGCATGAGATATATAATTCGAAGGAGTAACTCAGCATTACCTCTGTCTTGCATCCCACTGTAAAGCTTGAAGGGAGCTGCTGAGACGATATGTCCACACATATGAGCCGGATCACTTACTAGTCTGCAAAACTGGAATGGGCGTAAACATCATGATGAGAATGGGATGCGAGGCAGCACACTTACACGCCGTTCGTAATCCACTTCTTGTGACCATTAATGATCCAGTGTTTGCTGTCCTCCGTCTTTGTTGCAGTCGTTTGGAGGCCAAATACGTCACTCCCTGCATGGGCCTCCGAGATCTGAACCATGATTCGAAACGATGTCTCAAAATCTTATCACAGGAAGGAGTATCATACCGCAAGGCAGATGAACTTCTTTCCTCCCAAGACTTCAGGCACGATTTTGGATTTAAGCTCCGGAGACCCAAAGTTCAAGACCGGCGGAAGGCCGATCACGCAGCCAGAGTTCAAACCATCTCCGTACCCTCTTGCCCCACATCGAGTAATTTCTTGATTAACCACAAGCTACATTTATTCAGTAGAATCGTAGTAGTGAGCAAAATGAAATAAATTCACCTCGTGGAAATAATCGAACTTTGCCAGAAGAGCGAAGTTGAGTTTCGTGTCGTGTGGAAACTCGCACCGCTTACCTCTTCTGGGTCGACGGTACCTTCCATAAGTGTTAGGCCCTTGAGATGCTTTCCTGAGATATAACAAGTGAGTGACCGGAAGGGCTGAAAGGGGCAGTGAGGTGACCTGGTCCCATACGCATCGCATGAATATTCAATTCACTATGTATGGGGTCAGTGGCGTTATATCGAAAGATCGTTTTTACTTACGCCATCTTATCTATGACGCTCTGTGAAGGGCGTTTCCCGTCGATTTCGTGGGCCTAGAAATATATGATCATTTAGGGATGCTGGTACGAAGTAGCTGATTTGTTGTACTTGAGCATCGGGGTAGACAATATCGTCTATGAACTCCCGAACTGCGTGCTGTAAACGTCTATGACTCTGGACAAGGGTTGGTAATTGATTATGCTCTATGTCCAGTTGCACGTACTTCTTTGAAGTATGGGCTGTGATAACCTTCCGAGAGCCATGTCGGCTCAGCATAAGGGATGTTACTGGCTTCGCCAATAATCCTACTATATATCACCGGCTGTTCTTCTACAATAGTTCCAATTTGTAGTCGCTTGTACTGTGGCCGTTCAAGAACCTCGTGTAGGTGAAGGCCATAGAAAGCTTCCGTGACGTCCTGTCCAGCTGGATTGTACGACCAGCTTGATTACGTTACTCTCGGAAAGTGTGTTAATTACGCACGTATATCTTCGTCCAATAAAACAGCAATTCCTCCGGGGTGCATGTCTTTGAATCGAGACACGTCGTATACTTTGGCATCAATTATAATCCACTGTAGACACCCGTACGGCGTGAGGTGCATTTTGTTGGTGGAGTCATATCACGCACTAGATCATCTGGTTTACTGTGCTAATGATTGCTTCTTGAAGTTGAATCTTAATGCACCCTTCTCACAACGTGCGTACCTTTTCCACTTGCTCCCTTGTAAAGACCCTCAAGTTCTTGGTGGTCATATCGAGTCGTGAACTGCGAACGATGTGTAATATGCTAGCCTGAACAGTATAGAATGAGCGGAATTTCGCCTGCCAGCTGCAAGTAAAGACAACGATGAAGGGAAATAAACAGGCAGCAGCAAAAGTTGTGGGGAGAGGCCACTTGATGTCACACCCCAAACGGGAATGCTCTTCCCCAAGGCGCTCTCACGTGTATCCTGACGCCACGAAGGCGTCTCATGTATACACGCGCTCCAGGCGCTTATATGCGTTCGATCTTGGCGGCCACTACCACCTCGTTCGAAACAAAACATACTACTGTAATCTCCCTCTAAAGTACCATGGAATATATCACTGAGGTACGAAGCTATATACTGGCTCTTCGAGATGCTAAAATCGCAGTATAGGAGCATCAGAGCCTCCTCTTGAACAAGGAGTGGCTAGTAAAGAATGACAGTGTCAAATCGGTTCCGTATCTGCTAGTAAGTTAATTAGTTATTCACACTATGATGTTTATACCTAACTCTATGTATTTTAGAAATTTCACGCATCGACGGCGAAACAGACTTGCTGCGTAATGATCACAGATACTAAGCAGGTCTGGGGAGAAGGCTCGTACGAACGACCTCCGTAGCGTTGTCCATTCTGATGATGTCACAGTATTGTCAAGTAAACACATATCCCGCAGATGGAAGGACTGTAACCCTCAAAGTAGTCCGAACCCTGCACATTCCGACGAAGTTGAGGATGAATGGCGATTGGAGATCCTCGACCTGGTGTCTGCTGCCCACACGCTTGGAGGATCCATAGACCTGTCTTTCGAAGTCATCGAATCTAGAAACGCGGTATGTATTTCATAAACTGATTTTGCTGTCGCTATGCCCTCATACGAAACGACTCCAGGATCTTGCGATCGAATTAGGAAGTGACGACTTCAAATGGCGATGGGAGATGTACTCCTTAGGGCCCAAGGTACCCCTAGGTAATCTATGATCAGCAGCACAGTAGTTTAACCCTTGTCTTCACCCAGGTGTCAGCTGATGTATTGTCGCAGCATCTCATCATGCCCCTCATCAGTGTTACCCACCTTGCCTTCAGCTCTTCGGATCCTGTCAGCGAGCTATCGAGCTCTGATCTAGAACAGGTAAACCGTTGGGTATATTGAAGTGATGTTGTGCGCGGTCTGATGGACTTCGGTCTACGCTCTTCAGGCTGTGGACAAGGTGGCGCGAACTGCACGAAGGAGCGTGGACACGCATGTCAAGCATGCAATGACGAAACCCCGCGTCGCCACAAGCCTCAGCCGAATGTCCGCCATTCTGAACTTTGTTCCAGACTCCCGTAGGTTTCAGTCATCGTTTCGCCTGGCCTGGCCTAATTCTCTTCGGATACATGTTTAGCGACTGTGTCGACCGAGGTGTCGACGCCCGAGTTCAAGCTTCCCTCAGCGAACCAGCCTGTTGCAGTATCAGAATCGCGGCATATACCAGCGGCAGATCGCTCCCGCGCAACACAAGATGGGAACGTAGCTGCTTTGCCGGATAACGAGCCTTCCGTAAACGCTCCTTCGCATACACCAAAACCGGCTTCGGTGCCTCCACCTCGGCAAGAAGACGACGACGACTCAGTTACTGAAGCAGAGACTGATGAGGAGCAAGAGGCACCCCAGCGATCCGCGATAGTCGAGAGTGCGAGCTGTCGCAGTTCTCCTCCGGTAGTCTCTGCGTCAGGCACTGCGAATCGCCCAAGACAGACGTCCCCAAAGCCCGCTCATAAGAAAGCTGCTCCGACAGCCGTGGACGAATCCTCTGATTCGTCACCTGTGCGACACAAAAAGAAGGCCAGGCGTGTAGAAAGTTCTAGCGATTCAGAAGACAGCGAGGCTGAGCGCAGGCGTAGGCTTGCAGCGCGCGCGAATGCCACTTCTTCACGCGGCACCAAGCAACCAATCAAGCGGGGAGTGAGGCGATTCTGATAGGGGAAGAAGCTCTGGAGCATATCTCTTGTTGCAGCGATGCACTCCCTCCAGATATTACACTCTCATCTTGGTCCCTGCGAGGTCATGGGACGTACATCCTCCTGTATTGTTACATAATATTTCTACGCAATAGCGCCCCTGTTCCTACTTCGCTTTCCCAGGGCCCGGTTGGATATCGAGCACGCACGTTGCAGGCCTGAGCACGACGAATCGAGCCCGCTATGCACGCAGCAAAGGCTACAGCCAGACTCGTAGAGTTCGCAAGATCAGGGACATATGTAGTTGCCTTTTCGGTTTCGGGAGAACCCCAGAGTGCGGCGATAGGTGATCGACTCCGCCCTTTAAGTTTCTCAATACCCGGCTCCATCATGCCGAAATCGTTCCTGAGGTTCGGTGGAACGTTTTCATAGAATGTTTGCAAGTGCTATATGGTGTACGAGGTAGAAAACGAGGACAGTGTCGCCAAGCACCGGACAACGTCCAACCGTCGTAGAGCCGGAGACATGCTTGTCACCGCCGCCCACGGTTGACGTGATTGTTCAGAGCAGCAGTAGCGGCCTCTTTGCATGGATCGCATTGTTCTTGTATGATACTCGAAACGCGGATGTAATCCGACCAGGCCTGGGATAAACAGTCAGCGGCTTTCTACTGACGGGGCATGGGCCATTCTCACCCGGTTGCAGCGGCAGGGATACGTTGGGGGATGCTGGTGAGCACTGCTCAGCGCACAATCGGGTCTATTGCAGTCGAAAGTCTCTCCGTTATGCCATAGCGGTACGTTGTGCTGGATTGGAGTCGGAATCAGCCTCACGATGTGTTGGGATGGGAACGATGCGTACCTGACAAGCTCTATGACGGTTGACCAGCCTAAAACCTGGCGTTTGCAGATACTCTTTCAAAGATGATTACGATAAACATACAATACCTGTGAACACATTCTATGATGGGTCGATCTCGAAAATGAGATTCGGGTATCGCATGCGGTGGTGAGGCCACGTACCTTGAGCGAAAGCCGATCTTCAGGTAACAGGGATTTGCTGTGCAGGCAGTATGGATGACTTTATAGGATGAGGTATCTATTACGGAGTGGAGCCCCATGATCCATTCAGTAAGGTTGACGGGACCATCGGTTCGGAGGGAGCGTAGACGAAATCGAAGACTCGGACGTCACGAGCCATCATGCGAGGACTGGGACGATCAGACTACGGCGTGGTGTAATACGGTCCATGCGATGTGGTCTCCGAGCGCAGCCGACACCTCCCTAAGCGCAATAGGAGGACAAGCGACCGTCAAGTCGTTGGATGGTCCGCGATAAGGAGTTGACTATGGTCGTGATAGGAAGAGCGGATCCGCACTGGTCGTGGCTAAGAAACGTTAAGGATATACTTTACGGAGAACGGGCTCTCGCACCCTGTGTGAGAGATCTGGATGCGCCATCCCTCAAATGGATTACAAGATCTTGTGAGGCTCAAGCTTAGATGGTGACAAAAGCAACTTCGAGGGAGCAACGGCCGGTGATACTCCGTCAACCTCGAGGAGTGGGACTCTTTGCGCCTCTAACAATGCATTGATGTGGGAAACGTAGAGGTTCTGAGCTATCTGTCCGCGGACCTCAGCACCATACTTTGTGATGAGCACGGAGTATGAGGAGTCTGTTGATTCGTACCGGACAGTCCGAAAAAAATTATACCCGGTACCGGATAGCGAGGGCCAAAGCGTCGAGAAGAATGCCGATACCCGCCGCGCTCCTTGGAAAGGTACAGGCAAATGTGACGGGAAGGCAGGGCTGATGAAACCTGGTCTGTACCAAGTTGTATCACGAGACAATGCTGAGAAGAGCGTTCATGGAAGCCGAGTCCAGTGTACACAGTGGATCTACCAGGAGCAAAAAGGGGATTGAATACCAGGTGCAATTTAGTGAAGCAACTTTAGATGGAACAATGTCAGGAGGGTTCGTAGACGTAGCTAACGTGATCCCAGCCTGAGGAGACAGTTGAGACCAGATGACCCCGGGATACGCAATGCCGAAGCAGCGGCGTCGGAAGGGCATACGATAATGCGTATCGTGCGGCGTGGCTATGACTTTCCACACCGTTCAATCCGATATACTAGCTGGCCTCGGGACGCAACGGGTGATAAGCTTCCTCGAGGCCCAGTCACGCCGAGTTGCGAAGAGCTTGGTATAGATTGGCTTCCGCCGGCTAGACGTTCGGCGGTCTCCACGGCGATGTGAGTCGGGAGACTGAGAATACCTATGGTGCTTCGGAGCTGAGGGTATCACCATATAAAAAGAAATGAGAGAAATGGGCGGACCGAAATTCGGGAAGAGGAACGCACGGTGCACACATGTACGCTGTGATTGTGTAACAGCGTGTCTACGTCAAGAAATCGGTTAACCATTGCTGGCCTTACACCGTGTGTATTCGACCCATTAGTGCAGGGTCGTTCCACCGTCCACTGTGTACCAGCCTATGAACGTGGTTTGAGACGACGGCACTATTGAGTGGCCTGGGACTAACTGGAAAACAGTCTCCACTTGAACTGAGACCTCAGGTAGATAATCAGCGGGGACTTTGTATAGACTCGAGGGCACCCCGGAATGTGCCCCGCGAACCAAACGTTGCAGAAGGATATCTCTTAGACGCCTCGAGGGCGCTTGACAACCCTCGGGGTTCGGGGAAATCGGTGCCAAGACCCCGAAGAGCGCTGATCATTTCTGTACTCTTTTCTTGCCGCTGCACTCACCTGGCTCTGGGTTGACCGAGAACTTGGTCTCCAGCCGCGACAGAGAATTCATTCGCTCGAGGGACAGGCCGAGCAGGAGCTACATACTAGATCCGATGGCACTGGCCAGCGTCGTCGGCTCTGGAGCACTGCAAGAAGCAATAGCCAAGGTGCGTGTATCACATATTGCGTGAGGTGTACTATTCTGACCCAACATCAGACGAAGACCAAGGCTAAGAAAAGGTATCTCAAGGCGAAAAAGGATAGGCGAAAGAAACGAAAACCGGCCGCTGTACCCTCCGGCAGTCGTACCGAAGACGCTACGCATGACCAGGATTCTGAGGGAGAAGACGAAGATGATTCTGCTGCTGAAGTCACCTCATCACCAGCCGGGTCTGTACACGCCGTAGATGCAGAGCCAGAAAGTACGCATAGGCCCAAGAAGAGACGCAAGCTGAGTCCCCCAGCGGAGGACGAGAACCCAGAAGTAAAGTCGACCGCATCGGCGGAAGATGATCAAATCGGACTATCACCAACTACAAACGTTGCACGGCTACCCTCTGCGCCTGTTACTTTGCCATCATTCCCTCTACCATCTCATCCAGATGCTCCGTCGAAGGCCACGCTCGCTTTGCAGGGTCTTGACAAAGCTATCATCGAAGCGGAGCTTATTGAGCCCCGGCGAAGGATGCCTATACAGTCCACTGATGCGGGGGAGGCAGCTCTTGGTCTCAGCGAGCAGACCAAAAAGCGGTTACAGGAATTAGGAATAACAGAATTATTCGCTGGTATGTCCCCTAGGTTTATTGTCTGTCATATGCCATTGAGATACTGGATAGTGCAGACAGCAGTAGTACCATTTTTATTGTCCAACACCAAGCACCGAAGGCTGTATCTCCCCTACAATCCTTCCCAAGACGTCTGTGTGTCTGCGCCAACTGGTAGTGGGAAAACGCTCGCATACGTTCTACCCATCGTGGAGGTAAGTAGGCAGTCCCCAGGCTTCTATAGACGGTCATGAGACTGCTCCAGCTATTATCGTCCCGTGCTGTTACTCGTCTTCGCGCGCTCGTCGTTCTTCCTACGCGAGATCTGGTCACACAGGTCCGCGAAACCTTCGAAGCTGTCTCCAAGGGGCGCGGGTTGAAGGTACGCCGCTTTATCTTCGACGCCTTGCATTAGCTCAGCGCGTTTAGATTGGAACTGCAACAGGGCAGCATTCGTTTGCGCATGAGCAGGCTCAGCTGATTGCCGACAGGTCTCCACAGTACGTCGTAATTTTCATCCTCGCTGATAGCTGTTCACGCCGTCGCAGACTTCAAGGGGGTTCTAGCAGGGTCGACATTCTGATATGCACTCCAGGACGTCTCATCGATCACCTTACAGGCACCCCCAACTTCTCGCTTCAGCACTTGCGTTTCCTGGTATGCGTGGGAAAACTTCTCGCTGCTTTGATATTGAACATGAAAATAGGTCATAGACGAAGCCGATCGGCTATTGGCTCAGTCTTTCCAGGACTGGCTAGCGCAAGTGTTGTCCGCTACACGACCACAGGTCATCTTTTCCTGTGGATCCGATGGCGCGTCTTCTACTCTAGTACATGAAGATGCACCAGCCCCGGATGGATTAGCTCCCACTTTCCTTCGCCTACTACGCGGAATATCGCACGATCGTACGGACCTCGATGAGACTCAGGAGACGTCGTGTCAGAAACTTTTGTTCTCCGCGACTCTGACCCGCGACCCATCGAAAATCGCGGCGCTGAACTTACGTGATCCAAGGTACTTCGTAGTGCAGGGCTCACCAGGAGATGCTGCGGCCGAAGAGGACGGAGTACTAGACTTGGTGCTGGAGAAGTATAGTATGCCGGACACACTTTCGGTAAGAAGCTTACGCCCGTCAAAGTGCCAGACTTACCTCCTCTACTAGGAACATATGATTGTCTGTGAATCAGCGCAGAAACCATTAATGCTATTCCATCTCGTTCATACACTAGGGGTCAAGAACGCTCTCGTATTCACCAAGTCCGCAGAGTCCACTGTGCGGCTAGTCAAATTGTTCGAATTTTTTAAGGAGTTCCGACCCACGGAAGCCAAGATCGTTCTGCGAGCTTATTCGAGTGACCTTGCGCCAAGCGCACGGAAGGACATCCTCGATAAGTTCAAGAACCAGGAGATACACATGTGCGTCCCGCAGTCCGACCCGTCCCGGAAGTTTACTGATTGGACTGCGGGTACAGTCTGGTTTGCTCGGATCTCATATCGCGCGGAATCGATATCAGCCATGTCTCGCATGTGGTCAGCTACGACGCCCCGGTGGACATGCGTAAGTATGTGCACCGCGTTGGGCGTACCGCTCGTGCCGGGCGGGATGGCGATGCCTGGACGTTGGTCGAGGAACAAGAGGTGATTGAGAAATTCCCGGCCTTGGTGCACCGCGGCTAACAATAGGTATTTTAGGCTCGGTACTTCAAGAGCATGCTCAAGGAAGCTAACCACCTCAACGCTGTGAAACGTTTGAGGGTCTCGGAGCTAGATCTCGCGCCTCTCATCTCGAGCTACGAGGCAAGTCTATCTCACTTAGTCTCCTATCTCATACTTACAGGTCCCTCTAGAGCGCATTGACGAAGCTAAAGGAGGCTTATTCGCGGTAGGGACCTTGTGCGGTTGTCGTGGATCCTGAAGCCGCTGGGACCCGCCTCAAGCTCTAATGCCGCCCGAGTTCTCAGCGACTATCGATGACCCTGCTGCACTCCATCCACTAAATAGTGGCGTCACTCGCAGGTCCACCCAGCGGCGTCAGCTATCGCAGTAAGGCACACTGCGTGTCGCCCTATGGAACTTATGCAGGCACAGAAACTACGTCTCATCGTGGAGTATACTGTTTGGTTTCCATTAACTGCCATTGGTACAAACTGCGCCCCGACTCTTGCTGCCAAGCTGATATACACGTTACAATCGCTCACCCTCAACCTTTCATGGGGTCTGCCGACGACGTGTTCCACAGCGGTGCTGCAGTGCCTATACTACTGTCAGTATAAATTGCAATATCAACATTATGTGCTCACCATCTCCAGTCCGAATGATTGTGTTTGCACTGATCGTCACAGATGCGTGCAGAACAAACCTTGCGCTGCACCCCCAGCAGACCGCCACCGCAGACCCTACAGCAGTTTTGATGTACCCTTCAATGATGGGGGTGGTAGGGTCGGGGTCTGTATGACCCGGGACATCGCTTGGGATTTGACGACGTTCGCTTTGGACGTCTTGCTAATCTCTTGATCACTACCATGACACTTTTACCGTTGAATGCGTGAATTTTGAAGATGGGCTGACTCGGAGTTGCGATCTGAATATCGGACACGGGGCAATCTGGACACGCGACTTGGTTCCTCAAGTGGCAGCTTGGTGTGGTACACAAACTAGACATCAGCTGAAATGGCAATGAAATTAGGTGTCGGCTCCAGGGAAAGAGAAGAAGACGCCTACGGACACCGAGTGTTTGTGTTTTTGACGAATTTTCTGGGAGTAAAGGCGTGGAAGTGGAATTCAAGGAGAGACTTCAAGATAAATCTCCGCAGCAGGTTGGTCAAAGTCTCTACATATGTTGCGCAATGGTCAACCGGGATGAGATGGCATTGGTGAGCACGTTTAATCTCGATCGTGGTGAATTCACTGTCAGCAAACCAAAGCTAGAGTATTGCACCCCTCTCGCAAGATAGGGAGTTTCGTGCACCGTTAAGAGTTTAGGATCTTCGCACGCCCAACTGTGTCAACTCTTGACCGTTCACGGAAGAAAATAATTGAACATGCCTGAAGTTCCTGACTGTCGGAGCCATCGTTTTCTTATATTTTCCCGATGATCTTACTCATGGGATTAACGTACACGGTACATATACTCCTGATACGCTTCACTGGCAGGGGTCCAGCCATCTGTCAGGAATACAGTGCTTTAAAACTATGACGGCTGCTTCGGATAGCACAAATAAGACACGTGTGATGAGCACGAGAGCACGAGATACTACATTTTCAAGCCTAAGCTTGTTAACTTGAACGGCCTGTTCGTACTTCAAGAACCTTCCCACATACGTCTTTACGTAAACTCAATTCACAATGCAAGCACCACTTTCGAACTACGTTGACGATAAGGCAGTAAAGCACATGGACACGCCGTGTTCTCCTTCCTCAGACATGTCTGACTAGTCCGAACCCGGCGGTATATTTCGGCGTAAATATAATCTAAATATAATCATACTTCGTCCCTCTCTCATTGAAAGTAATCGTTGGCTTCTCCAGTATCGCAGTGCTTATATTTCACCGTCAGATCGAACCTCAGCAAGCATAAGACGCACGTACCTGGTAATCTTCAAGCCGACGGCGCGCTGCTTGCACTGATTATCACAGATGCCTTCACCACGAACGTTATGGAGCATCCCAGCTTTGAGCACACAGCATCCCTCGACCCTTCAAGGGTCAGCGTAGATGGAGCGGAATTTGTGGTGGACGGGTCGGCGAATTCGAATGCGGTGGTAGTAAAAGCCTTGGCTGGTTTCCTCCAGAACGGCGACAGCAATTCCGGCTCCTCTTCCAACTCTGAATCGCTGCTGTCACTCCCTTCGCCCCTCTCGCTCGCCTTGAAGGGAGCCAGGCTCATGGTGACAATGGAATTAGGGGGTGCAAGTGAGATTTGGATGCTAGAAGCGGACGTGGTGCAATTTGGGCAGATGGATGGTACGGTGACCAGCAGATGACAGCTCGGGGTGGTACACATGGCTGAAATAGGATGCGTGCGTAAGTGTGGAAGAGAAATCATAGCCTGAAGGCTAACCTTTAGGGTAATGCCAACTGTGTGTTGAGACAATGCGAAGAGAGGGGAAAAAAGAGCGTTGTTTGTTATACTTCAGCATTCGGGCAACCTCTTCTTATACTGCTTACACGTAACGACAACGAGGCCAAACTTGCAAATGTGCATATGCTTTTCGATACAGCGCGGGTTGTCGCAAGTGGGTTCCTAGCAGATGTACAGATAACGCGATGCCTTGAGGTTTGGGCATTGTTTCTGCGTTGCGCACTACAGAAACACGCCTTAGTATTCGTGAGCCTCATGTCTACGAGCACCGTTAAGGGTCCAAGATCTACACACATCCTTGGATGCCAACCCTTGGCCGTATCGACGGCGTAGTCCACATCGATTACTTACACGGTCATGGGCTGATCCTGACGGATAAAAGTTTCATTAGATGTTGACATGCAGCCACCAACATCGTTTCGATGACCTTGGTTTATGGGATTACCGTACACAGTCCACGATCTCCAAGATAAGAGTTACCTATGCAAAACTAATACTCGACACTGGCAGAACATCACGCCACTCGGTCCAGGGCCCGGAGTGCGAACACCATAGGGTTATAGCTTATTATATAAATATCGGCATCTACGCAAAAGGAAAGGAGGTCTCGCGAATCATAATCTCTAGCAGTGGGGGGAGGAGCAGAATATGATAGAGGAAATTACGCGTGTAGACGGTGGTGTTGTCGGACGAGATATTTGCATACTAGAGGCTGGATAAATATGCGATAGTCGAGGGCAGCCAGGCTCAGGCTTGCAGCACAAGCTACTCTCCGAGTCGTTACCCTGTTATATATACGCCGTATACCCTCTTGGTAGTCCGTGTTGTTACACGTTACATGTGCTGCACTAGTAGCAAGGGAGCCATATGTTCGAACTACGGTGCTTTAAAACTATCGCGGTTGCTTCGGGGAGTACGCAGTGGTGATGAGCACGAGAGCGGGAGGTATTACAAGCAGCGCTATTAACTGCTTCTTCCATTCATACCTCCTCGTAAACCCTTCCTACTCACGTCTTTATGTATTTGTGAGCTCTGCCCATAATGCATGCACTACAATCCAACTACATTCGCGGTAAGGCAGCCAAGCGCGTGAACACATGTTCTGCCTCCTCAGATATATCCTTGGCCCGAACTCGGCGGTATACTATAGCGGAAACAGATGTACATTTGAAATTTTATCTCCCTCGTCGAACTATGATCGATGATCACTGGCCTCTACGATATCGTCGTGTTCAAATATTTCATCGTCAGCAATCATAAGACGCACGCACCTTGGAATTTTCAAGTCGATGGCACCAAGATTGACCTGACAATCACAGATGCATCTACCACGAAGAGTCTCTCGCAATTTCGGCACTGGATCGTCGTCGACCTCCCAGTGATATGACGGTCACTGGGTAGAGAAATGTCTGAGGGTGTATCGGACGAGTCGGCAGGTTCGGTCATAGTGAAAGCTACGGCTGGTTTCTTCCAGAGCGGCGACAGGAATCCCGACTCAGAATCGCTGCTGTCGCTCCCCTCGCTCTCCTCGAGGGTAAGATGGCTCAGAGTCGCGGCAGGTTTTGGGGTCGCAGTGAGTAGGATTTGGACCCCAGAAATGGTCGTGGCGCAGTTTGGGCAGTGGGCTATGGTGACCAGCGTAGCAAGTGGATGACAGCTTGGGGTGATACAACGGTGCAGAATTTCGGACATGTCTAAAGACGGATGTCACTACGAGTGAGCCAGAGGTGCTGGAACTTGAACGTGAGGACTAGCCGTTATGGTAATGGGGAGACCGTGGCTAGACAATGCGAAGAAAGGGAGAGAAGAGAGGGCCTTGGGGTGTTTGCTAGACTTCAGCTTTCGGGGACCCCTTTTATAGGCCAAACTTGCAAATCTTTATATGTCCATCGATAATACGCGGCATACCGCAAGCGAGTTCCTAGCACATGCACAGATAACGCAATGCCTTGAGGTTTGGGCATTGTCTCTGTGTCGTGCATGATACGAAAACGCCTGTTCGCAAGCCTCGTGTTTATGAGCACCGTTAAGGGTCCAGGATCCACACACATCCTTGTATGTTAACCCTTGAACGGATCGACGGCATGGTGGATCCGCAATCGGTTGCTTCCACAGCCATAGGCTAGCCTTGGCGAACAAAAGGTTCATTGGATACCGTGAGCCACTATGATCGTACACCGATTACTTCGGTTTGCGGGATCAATGTAGATCGCAGTCCACTATTTTCGAAATGAGAGTTACGTACTCCGGTGCTAGAACATCGGCCTAGGGGGTACGAATACGATAAGGTTACAGCTTAGAGCTTGCTGCTTCAACCGGAAAGCATGTCTTCACGAGATCTGCAAAAGGAGGTCTCGCAGATCATTATGCGTTATCCCTTAGCAGTCGGGGACGTGTTGAGAGAGATCTGCGTACGTATGTATAGAGTGATCATGTTGCCGGATGAGATCTTTGCATAAAGGCTAAAAAAACGTGTTGGTCGGGGGTAACCTGGCCGTACCAAGCTATCCAAGTTCGATTTATGTATCTTCTGTCTGTAAAAATATGATCGCTCGCCGCAGCTGAGGGATGTGATACTCTTTAATAGCGTGACAATGAACAGTCTACTTACTTCCGTACGTTACACATACGTTTTGCTTGCATCTATGGCATGGAGACCCATCCCTACGATGGAGCAATAGTTTAACGATTATATTCACATCATCTTACCCGCACTATTATAGTACTACCGCCGAAAACGATCAGTTCCGCACTAATACATAGCGTTTGAACGAGACTTGAGTAGAGGCGGCACAGAAAATAGAACTTGAGGCGCCCTATGATGCGACAAAGCGGGACGCGCGAGAAGTTCTTCAGTGCGACACGGGGTATCGTCGTGCTGCTCCCAGCTATTCATGCGACCATCGAATGGCATTGGCTGGCGACATGATAGTCGGAGGCAAAGGGCGAGCGCCACAAATGATGGAGTTACCGATTGCGGCCAATCATCAAAGGCTTGGTGGCATTTGCAGCGACAATCACATGCGTGGGCGAGTATCACAATGCTCAGAGGCGCGAGCCCGGGCGGCGAATATAAGTCTCTCGACCCCAACATCCTCCGCGACCTAGCCCCACATCACCCCGCAATGTCCCAACTATCGTTTGAAGGTCTCACCGTCATCGTAACCGGCGCAGGCGGCGGTTTGGGCAAAACGTGAGTCCTCGACCTCGTGAGACGAAACGGTACTGACATGTGTTCACTTAACGTAGCTACTCACTTTTCTACGCTTCGAGGGGCGCGAACGTTGTCGTCAATGACTTTAACGCGGCAGCAGCTCAGAAGGTCGTCGATGAGATCAAGCAAGGTACGTGCAGTCGATCTATGGCCGCGCTTCGTGACGTAACCTCTGGCCTCCCTAGCTGGCGGTAAGGCAGTTGTGAACAACTCATCCGTCACAGACGGTGCTGCAGTAGTGAAGACTGCTTTGGACACCTTTGGTGGCGTCCATATCCTCATCAACAATGCAGGAATTTTGCGCGACAAGGGGTCAGCTCATCATTACGCACATTCAGTTTAAGCCATGAATCTCAACGCATTCATCCAGCTTCCGCAACATGTCGGACAAGGAATGGGACCAAGTCCAGGAAGTTCACTTGAAGGGCGCATTCTCGTGCACAAAGGCCGTATGGCCCCTGTTCCGCAAGCAGAAGTTCGGACGTGTTGTCAACACATCGAGTGCTGCTGGCCTCTACGGTGTGTACACTGTTGTTCCGCGTTCCACCCAGTCTTGACGCGTCACCCAAGGTAACTTCGGCCAAACCAACTACAGTGCAGCCAAAATGGGTCTTGTGGCATTTACCAAGACACTTGCTCGGGAGGGTGAGAAATACAATATTCGTGCCACTGCCATAGCTCCTGTATGGGTCTTATATCTGAACTCTGGAGCCAAGTGGTCTGACCATTGTTCAGATGGCTGCTAGTGCAATGACGGAGACCGTCATGCCACCAGAGATGTTAGCCAACATCAAGGTGCGTCGGGCACTCGTGTGAATCTGGGCTCTATTCTGAAACTCTTCGCAGCCTGAGTTCGTCGCGCCTTTTGTGCTCGCGGTCACGCACCCATCGTCTCCGGCCGATGCGTCGGGCAAGGTTTTCGAGCTTGGTGCCGGCTTCGTAGCTGAAATTCGATGGGAGCGGAGCAAAGGCGCCGTCTTCAAGACAGACGAAACGTTCACCCCATCAGCCGTCAAGGAAAGGTGGTCGGAGGTGACAGATTTTACTAACGCCGAACAGTGAGTCGCAGTTGGGTTGGCCCTTGTCCGTGCCCGCTCAATGTTGTCCCGTGATGAAGTCCACAGAGCGTCACCGACTTTGATGCCCAAGGCACACTTCAGAAGGCGACGTCCCTTCCGGCGAACAAGCAGGCATCACCGGAAGTTCGCTTTGACGGGAAGACTGTCCTCATCACCGGTGCCGGACAAGGCTTGGGTCGTGCGTACGCGTTGATGTACGGACGTCTGGGTGCGAATGTTGTGGTGAACGATGTCAGCGAAAAGGGTGCGAACGCTGTGGTTGACGAGGTCATCAAGGGTATGTCACTGTCACTGGCTCAGTGTTTAACCGACTGCTGACTTCGATGTCTAGCTGGTGGCAAGGCTGCCGCTGCAGTCGGCTCCGCGGAAGATGGCGACGCCCTCGTCAAGGTCGCGATCGAGAAGTTCGGCACCGTGCACGTTCTCGTCGCCAATGCTGGCATTTTGCGAGACAAGTCATTTACAGCAATGTCAGAGCAGGAGTGGGATTCTGTAATGGCAGTACACCTTCGGTACGTCGTCAAATTGTGATACACGTCGTAGAGGTCGCTGACGTCTGTTTACCATTTCCAGCGGTACTTACAAGGTATAATAAACTCTGCTGAACGATTGTATCAGTGACTCATCAGCTTTTGCAGTGCGCGAAGGCTTGCTGGCCCCACTTCGTGAAACAGAAATACGGCCGTATCGTCACCACTGGTTCACAAGTGGGCATCTGTAAGTCACAATCACATACTCGGTATTGTGCTACTGGTACTCATCACTTTTCGCGGGCACCTAATCAGACGGCAACTTCGGCCAAGCAAACGTCCGTATCTTCTGGCAGTATCCGAAGCAGTGTGCGTCAACTGACATGTCCGCCCACAGTACACTGCGGCGAAGGCGGGTATCATTGGTTTCACTCGCGGTCTTGCTATCGAGGGTGCCAAGTACAACATTAAGGCGAACTCTATCGCACCATCTGCTGGTACTGCCATGACCATGACTATCTGGTGGGCTCATTTGCAAAAGTGTACTTTGACCAAACCACTGATGCTGAGGTTGTTAGGCCTCCGGAGATGGTTCAGGCGTTCAAGGTGGGTGAAATAATATATTATTATGGGTTGGTCCTAACCAACGCACGTCGTAGCCCGACTTCATCGCCCCAATTGTTGGATATCTCAGCAGCGAGGCAAATGAGGAGACATCAGGAAAGCTCTTCGAAATAATGGGCGGATGGGCAGCACAAACGAGGTGGCAAAAGGCAGGCGGCCACGGATTCCCGGTGAATAAGCCCCTTACCCCCGAAGCTATCCTCTCCAAGTGGGATGTTATCACCAACTTCGGTAGGCTACGCGAAAATACCTCTATAGGCACCGGAGCTGACTGCAGTGGTCTAGACGATGGCAGGGCGACCTACCCGACTTCGACTCAGGATGCATTCGAGCAGGTCCGTACCCCCTAGCTCAGCTGACCTTCATAATATTAACTAGATTTTCCCAGATGGCTCAGAACTTCGGACACGAGGAGGCGGGCGACGCGTCTTCCTCAGGTTCTAGCCCTTACGCCGACCCCGAGGACTCCGAGCTCGTTGCTAAGGCAAAACTACACGTCGAGCCTCCCTTCGAGTACACCTACACCGAGCGCGATGTTATCCTGTACAACCTTGGTGTCGGAGCAACCGAGAAGGAGCTGCAGTGGACATTCGAGAACGACGACGAGTTCTCCGCATTGCCGACCTTCGGAGTCATTCCCCAGTTCCCGGCCTCATCCACGTTCCCTATGGGCTGGCTTCCGGACTACAACCCTGTGAGTCTCGGTGGTTTTTCTCGTATCGTGACAAGGTTTAAGTGTGACATGTTTTCCTCCAGGCCAAACTGCTGCACGGAGAGCAGTACCTCGCTATCAAGGCACCTATTCCGACCAGCGGGCAACTCGTCAACGAGGCTCGGTAAGTATACATACTAGGAATGGTCCGTTCGGCTGGATCTTGAGCTAATGATTCTCTCTGGACAGCCTCCTCGAGGTGCTCGACAAAGGCAAGGCGGCGGCTGTTACCATGATTGTCGAGACAAAGGAGAAATCCTCGGGCAAGGTCATCTTTGAGAACCAGTCGACCGTGTTCATCCGGGGCTCTGGTGGGTTTGGTGGAAAACGGGCAGGCAAAGGCGAGTTCAAATTTGGTCCTCTGTTTCAGAAAGCAGGCTAACTGCAATGCCTTGTTTGCAGACCGTGGTCCTGCAACTGCGCCCAACAAACCACCTAAACGCAGCCCGGATGCCGTAGCGGAGGAAAAAACGCTGCCGTCGCAAGCCGCCATCTACAGGTACGCATATACCCGTTCGGCTCGCCCACATAGTAGGAATCTGACATTTATGTGCACAGGCTGAGCGGTGATCCCAACCCCCTGCACGTACGTACACTACAATAGCCCGCAGTCATCTCCGTCGACGCGCACTCACGCGGCACACCGCCTCTTAGATCCTCCCTGAGTTCGCCGCAGTAGGGGGGTTCGATAGGCCGATCCTCCACGGTACGATTCGGGATGCTTAGCGACAAGTCTTTCAAGTTGCTCATTTCGTCTAGGACTCTGCTCGTACGGTATCTCAGGCAAGCACGTGTTGAAGAACTTTGGCCCCTTCACCGACATCAAAGCACGGTGCGTAGTGTCCTCGCGCCGCAGTGAAATCTTATTTTCCGGGCACTAACACGCTCGTGGCCGGCTTCAGATTCGCAGGCGTCGTGTATCCTGGGGAGACCCTAGTCACGGAGATGTGGAAGGAGGGCGGCAAGGTCATCTTCGGTGAGTTTCTGCACATACTCTCCTTGGAGTTGTGCTGACATGGTGTCATTCTAGTCACCAAGGTCAAGGAGCGCAACGCAGTCGTACTCACGTCAGCTGCTGTTACCCTGGTGAACAAGGCTGAGAAGGCGAAGCTCTAAGTTTCTCGCTGACGTAGCTACACGAGGATATCACTACCCCCACGCGCGACCTCCGTGTCCCATACATGCGCTGACCATGTGCAAACGATGTCATGATTATTGATGTGTTCTGTATGAGAAACTAAATGATACAGTTGACTACACAGACCACGTATATACGGTATTGTGGGAACAGGCAACAACTAAGTACTGAATGCTGGGGTATATATACAAACCGGATATAACGAATGTCTGTAAATGGCCCAGAAAAAAGAGTGTCGACTGAGGAGATAGTATAATATATGTAATGCAACAAAGGAACGTGTATGTCGCGTGTCTTTAGCACTGCGCAAGTTGTTGTGAAATATTGACACCTGTGGCGCGGGCGTCAGCACGGCAACGCGGGAGATGGCGGCATATTACGTACCCGGATAATACCAAAAAGTGACGGCGAGCATGAGGTACAGACACATAAGGATCATTCCTTCTAGCCAATTTGATTTACCGTCGGCGACTGTGTAGTTGACGACGAGGACTGGAATAGTGGAAACGCCAAGCAAAAAAAGGTGACGCGTGTACCGTCAGCGTGGTCCTCCAAGGACGAGAACGACGTAATGACCCACCAGAGAGGAATAGGACGATCGACTCATACGGATCGAAGAGGAGCGTGAGGGGCTTGCCAATGATCCACCCAAGGACGACGACGAATCTGCAATGATACAAGTATAGACGTCAGTTGAACTCTATGTCAGTGATGAGCCACTCGGTACGCACGGGATGACGAAGAGCGCGATTTGCTACAACGGAGTCAAACATTAGCAACCCTGGCCGCTCGGAATGATTGTCGCACTCACAATGCTAGAGCCCACAGCGACACCCAAGCTGAGATCAAGCTTATCCTTGACAGACACAGTAACAGCGGTGACATGCTCTGGAAGGTAGATAATGAGTACTCATGACTCAGGAAACGCAGGATGGTACTGGTGACATACCTGCAGCGTTGCCGACAATGGGTAGTAGGACGAGACCGACAAACTCCTTGCTGATATGGCCAGTATCCGTAAGACCGTCTATCGAGTCGACAAGGAACTCAGCCGTAACCGCGACGATCTGACGAGGGGGTGAGGAAGTGGATAATCGCGATGGGTATGAGGCGTACCACGGTGACGAAGACAAGCAGTGCAATGGTCATAGATACGCTCAACAAGGGCTGATCCTCTTCCTCTTCCTCAGCAGTCGAAGGTCCGTTGACATGGGTTTCACTCGAAGTGGCCGCAGGGTCAGTCGCCTCGCCGTCCGAAGTAGCGATTGCGGTAGGCTGTCCATCTACCTTTTCTTCATCGCTAGCTTTCTTCTTCTTGTGCAAAACAAACCGACGTGTGAGCCTGTTGGGCTTGTGCTTTGGGTAAGCAGTCGACTGGAAGTTAGCACCGGTGCTGTCGTTGTACAGATTCTTGTGCGAGAATAGCTGGAAGACGAGATAACTAAGGTAGACTGTACATATCATATTAGCCAACTCGCATGCGAATATAGTGCCATCAAGACATACTAAATAGGAGGATAATGGCCGACTACGTGCGCAAGTCAGAAAGCTAGCTGGCAGGGGAAAAGAGCAAAGCTTACGCCGTGGCTAACAGCTAGAATCTCGGGTCCTTCTGTGGAGTCAACGATGACGGCGCCCGCGGAAAAGTGAAACGCGGCCGGTAAGAGTACCGCAATTACGGAAACCGTTAACAAGGATGAGTTGAGCTGTGTCGCGCCTAAAAAGGGAAGCGTAAAAGCGGTTAACCATCGTAGCCGGGTGGTCAGAAAGTCAGACGGTACTCACTAACGCCGAAGCCCTGTTCTGAAAACTTCGTGCCACCAGCAAAGAAGCACATGCCCAACACCAGCACTGCAAGGGAACGTTTAACTCAGCTCAAGTCCGCTATTGAATATGCCAAGACAAGTACGCACGAAGGTTACTCAGTATAGAACCCACGACTATCCGATCAGGTCAGTTGGATTCCAGACATCACCGGAAGGCTGTGAGATAAGACATACGTGATGACTGGACGATTTGAAGTTCGCACTTGACCAAGGCGATGATCTATGCGAAGGGTGACCGTGAGCACGCAGATTCGCAAATAGAGTTAAATAGACATACGGAAACAATGAGTTCGACGCTGGGAAGGAGGGAAGGACGTGTTAGTACGACAGCCTGCACACACGCGAAAGTGGTAGAACTCACGCGTTGCCCTACACAAAAATATGATCAGCGCCGAAACATGAGCCCGAGCGGTGCGACAACTTACCAATGTAGCGTTGAGCAAGCCGGCCAACGTCTGGCCAACACGACATGACAGTTCGTCAGTTGAGAATGCCAGCAACTAGTGATCGGGGTGAGGTGGGCTGTGCATGTGGCAGATGCGGTAGCAGATAGCTACCTTCGCTAATGGAACGATAGATAGGAAGGAGACTACGTGGAAAATTAGTTTGTGATTGTGGGAGGATAAGCAGAGAGAAACTGACAAACAAATATGATAGTATCTTGTGTACTGGTCGTATTATTTTGCCATACGAAGTGTAGTGCCCACTGTCTGAAATCAGTGTTGCGCTGGCGCGCCATACACCCATGTACTCACCGACACAGGAATGCATATTAGGAGAATATTGAGGTCTGCGAATACGGACTCATGAATAAACGCCACGATTCACTGTGAGCGTCAGCACTTACACGACATGGTGATAATCGCCCTGAGTCCCTGCCATGCGGACGGTGGGGTGCCAAGTTCTCTTTCGGGCTTCATGTTCGTCTGGACGACCTCTAGTACGCGTCGGAGCGCGACGGCAATCGTGGGGCGTGAAGGTGAGGCCTCGCTGTCACCAGGTTTGGGGTGATTAGTGGACTCGAAAGATGGCTTCTCTTGGTGAATAGGAGGAGGACTAGCGTCTGGTGAGGAGGGCGAGGTTTTGCGGTTGATCAGTTCGGTCGTAGCTATAAAAAGGGGTGAGGCTGTAGCTGCGGCTGACAACTCAGTGTACAACGTACACATTTGTGCTGCAAAAGCGGGTAGGACAGCTAATCGGCGTTGGCGGTAGAAGGCAAGGGGGCTGTGACCGACGGTAGAAAGGAGCGACTTGTGGATCTCCTATAAGTATGAGACGACAGGGCCAGTTTGAAGAAGCGCCCATGTTTGTTGCCGTGTCACGGCCCCACAACCCTAGATTGGGGGCCACGTTTATATTGTTCCTCATCGCCACACTCTCCGCCCGGCCGCCGTTACCATCAATATCGAGATTGGCGCTGTGCGCAGAGAGTGAACAGCGCATAATTCCAGGAAATCTCAACAAGCGGCCAGAAGCACTGCTGAACGTCGCGCGCAACGTCGGTCTGGGCGGTGTCCCACGAAATGCCGGCCGTAGCAGACGCGTGAGGAGTAAAAGTATGTCCCGTAAGCCCAAATTCTCCCTACCCGCACTGCGCAGCAAGCAGTACAAGAAAATATACTCCGCTTAGAAACAGTGGCAGCGGAAGGACATATACAGCTCGACAGTGCTCGCAACCTGTACAACGTATGCTGTGTGCATGCTCTTCTCGCCGAGGGTTGTGCAAGGCTTTAGCCATGACGATAGAATAAGCCGAGTTGTAATTGTACATGTGTATTGGCCGTCGTGTGCTCAGCTCTCCAAGGGCTATGCTAAACGCAAGTAATATTGGGGGCAGTAAAGGCCCCAGAACATGGAACCGCTGCGACACACGGCAAGCTAATACGACGCCGGTGGTGCCAGGGTTGTTCACGGCGGCCGACGACTGTCATTTGGACAACGAAAGAGCGTAATGAGTTTCGACCGTGGCCACGGTGAGGAAGGGCATGCATAGCCTCTTAATTCGTCGCGTTGTCTCGGCTACACTAGGCTCCTAGGCCAGCGAATATCATCATTAATGCGCTATATTATGACGGTTACGAGCCTGACAATAAACGGCCACACTATACGTGTTTTGCGGTGGAGGTAATACATATGCGAGAGGTATACGCCACGATGTCACCAAGATACGAAGTCAAAATAGACCGAAACGTGCTTTTTGTTTCCTGCCATCGTTGTATCGTGGCCCACATAACCCAAGGAAAAGGCCAGATCTAGCCCGCATACGCGAACGACACAGCACCGTATAGACCAGCCTCACGACCGAGGAAGCCTTGTCCGCGGAGGATCTACGGCGGCACAAGCACAGATCAGCCCGTATTCAGCAGACAATAGCAAGGACACAACGCACCTCCATCTTCCGCGAGTGCCACCCTACGGCGCTGCTCACGTTGCCGTTCAGGCTGGCCAGCCTCTCAACCTCCTCTCGCCACGGGTGGCCCTTGTCGAGGTCCCGCCGGAGCACGCCCGCACAGACGTCCTGCGCGACCCACGCACTCGCAGCGTCGACGTACCACCCGCGCGAGCCCTTGCTGCGCACGATGCGCCACGCGCCGCCGCCGCCGCCGAGGCTCGTCAGCATCTGCGGCGCGAGCTCGAGCACGCGGAGGCGTGTCGGCGGCGGCGCGGGCGGGGCCTGCGGCGAGGACAGGCTGAACGAGAACGGCGCGGTGCACAGCGGCGTGATCAGCTTCGCGTGCAGCGTGACCGTTGCCTGCCGCGGCGGCACATGCTGGTCGCCGTAGCCGAGCTCCGGCGAGGTCTTCACGAGCGTGAGCACCTCGACGTGCGGCGCCTTGGTCTTGAGGAACTCGGTGATCGTCGCAAGGCTGAGCGTGCGGATGTACGACAGCCCAAGCGAACGCAGCTTGGGCTGGGGCGCACAGACGTCGAGTAAGTGCTGGGACGTCGTCGGTGTGCTCGAAATATCGAGGTACACGAGGTTGCCCGACTTGAAGCATGGCGCCTCGGTGAAGATGGCGGTCATGTCCGCCTCCGAGAGCGGAGACGGGAAAGTCCAGTCACCGTAGAGGCTGAGCTCCTCGAGGTGAACGGTGACGGGGGAGTCCACGAGGAAGTTCCGAATGCTCTCGCCGGTCAGCCAGTTGCAGCGCTCGAGGCCAAGACTTTGGAGGCGGATAGTAGACGACGACGCTAGGGCGCTGAGAAGGTCCGGTGTAGCACGGGTGCAAGACAGATCGAGATGTGTAAGAGACGGGAATGCGAGCACGAAGGGTTCTAAAACCTGTGCTTGGATTGATTTCAAGCCGCGCGCAGAAAGTCGCTGGATGGTGGGGAATGTGAGGGGCTCCTCTACCGGCGGCGCGAAGCGGACACGGCCCCGCTCGCGCGCGCCGTCTTCATGATCAGAGCGTGAGGTGTCGCCGGGTGCAATTGGGAGTAGATGTGCAGTCACGAACTCTTGCATAGCCCGAGTGAATACTGCGCTCACGCACCCCGTCAAGTCAAGAGCCTCCAGCTCCCCGTACTCGCGCCGCCGTTCGCGGTCATCCTCCTCAGGATCGTTGGGATCAGCCATGACGAGCCCACGGCCACGTGCAGGCATACCACGCCCGCGGCTGGAGACTCCGCGCAGCAGGAGCTCTTGGAGGACGGATAGAGTTAATGCGCCATCCATATACTCCGTGGCACCGAACGCTGAAAGGTTTGGCATTTCCTAAACACGAGGATGAAATTGAGCAAGGTTATGGAGTGAGTCACGAGAGGGCATTACTTTGAGCACAGCAAGGAGGCGTTCACCAGTGACGAAACGGCCCGTCATACCCTCCTCGATGGAGCGGCGCATTCCAATGGTGCGGAAGTGGGTAAAGTCCAGATGGCGGACGAAGCGGCCTGGGTGAGGGTCTTGCGGGTGCGGGACTGTACGAGGCGCGCCGAGCGTGAGCGAGGCTTCATTAATGCACGAGAAATATGATACACGTACAATATACGCCTGGGTGGTCCTGCTCCATAACATTCTGCATAGCATCGCTGATGCTCCGTATGAGCTTCCAGCGTGCGGGAGACTTGCTCTTCGCACGAAGTCGCCTCGGGCTCGGGTCTCTGGTGGCAGGGGGTGACAACAGCTCCGGAGGGATGTGTCCGTCGGGCCCAACTAATGTGGCAAGAAGCTTCTCATGGAGTTCCTGAGCAAGGTGAGCGACCCCGTCGGCGCTGCCTTCGACGACCGACCTAGCTGACAAAGCCGCATCCTCTGCGTCTTGGATGGTTTGGCCCACAAATTCCGCTGCAAGCTGCGGATCAAAAGCCTCCTCTCCATCTCCTCCGACCAGCTCATCAACAAGAGATAGCCAGGTCTGAGGCAGTCGGACCTCGACCTTTGCCCAGAGCCACGGCTTGGCAGCTTCGTACCATGAGTGGTTTACGAGGGCTGCACTGGCAAGTGTCTTCCGCACGGTAGCTTCGGGCCAATGGGCACCTGGATAAGATGACGGAAGGGCGGTAGGGACTAGTGTCTCAGAGGCAATGAGAGGGTCGAGCGAGGTGGTGGATGGAGGGGTGCTCGCGGCATAGACATGAGCACAGATGAGAGAGAGTAGCTCCGGAGGGCACTGGCTCGCTGAGGAGGGGGTATTGGACATGTAAGTATCTCAAGTAGGGGTGTCAAGTCGCAAGGTGGTGGTTGAGAACAACGTTGTCGGCGGGATTAGGGACGGGACGGGCTGAGCGAGTCATGACTTTATAAAGGCGATCGCGAAATAGTCGACGGAGAATGTGATGCCATGGATCACGTCTTTCGACTCGGAGGTGAGACCCACAAGCGCCTGAGGTGGAAGGAGCTGAATCGGCGCAGCGATCGGCGCCGACGCTTCGGTCACGCGTGGCACTGGCGCTCACAACATTCTGCCTTCTTGCATCCGCCGTTCCTCCAGCTCCAGAGTTCAGACATACACACATCGAGGATCCCCATGGCGCGCGCGAAAGTGCGCCATCGTCCCGCTTGCCTGCGAACACGGACACGCTCGAGCACGCAAAAGCTGATTTTGTCTGCCGGATGACCCCCACACACGTGACAGAGGACACTGACATGGTCCGGCGTAGGCTCAAGTTGCGGCCTACCCAACTCACCCCGGGCACTCCAGCTCCGTCTAAGCGTTCACGTAGCAACGGCCTTCGACGGTGGCGGGTGCGCGCATGACCCGCCTCCGCCCTTTCGATGGTATGTCTTGTTACGTACTTGGGAATAACCATCTTCTGCTTCTCATCTTACCGCCCCAGCTTCTCTCCTGGTTGTGCAGCGTTGTGCCATCCTGAGGACAACGTGCGTCTTTGGGGCGCTCCTCTGCACATCAGGGACAACAGCCAAAGGATGCATCCACCCGTGCTTGGGCGTTGGCGCGATCCCTCCGTCTGTGCCTGTTCCCTCGCCCCCTGTGTTCCACCTTAGGCACGTCCAGGCCCACCAACTTACATATTTCTATGGGAATTTGCGGGGCCCAAGCATCATCACGCTGGAGGGGCCTTTCATCTCAACTGCACGCAGGCATCCCATGACCCACCCCCGATCGTGATTGGCCCAGCCAAGCTTGTGGTTAGCTATGCATCCCCATCTACGCCGATGCACATGGCTTCTCCCCATGCGAAGTTTCGAACGCGACCCGGCTGCAGGTGATGCGAGCAAAGTATTGTCTTAGAATAACACGCGTCTGACTCTATTGAAGGATTAAACATTTGACAGACTCTATGCTGTGCACCTCCCGTTCTCTCTACCTTCCTAGCGNTACGCGATCTACTGTTTCGCCTGCCTCCGTTGTGCACGATGACCGGCTGACGGCCGACTCGTCAGTCGCGACATTCGTTATGCATGTCGTCAGTGAGAAGCAATGAGTGCGTTGGAAAATTTGCGTGCCGCTCACAAGGTGCGCGCCCGTTCGTGACCTTGGCGTAAATGCCGTTATGGTGAGGCAACGCACCGGTACTCACACCAGTGCCCGGTTGACCGGTCACATTTCTCCGCTCTATTTTCGCTGGTGAACAGGGTGTTTTTTTCCTCTCTTCTTACGCGGCATGCTTCAGCACTCATCGTGACGAAAGCAAGGAATGTTGAGCTCCGTTACAAGCTTCGAGTGAAAATTCTACCGTTCGTTCAATTTACCTCCGAGCCCGCCACAGCCCCTCCGATCTGGTGCAGTGATTCAAGGTACCGGTACGATTCTCCTTGCTCTCAAGGTCCCTGAAAGAATACTGCTGAAGACCGCACTCACATAGCGGCGTGATATGGTCTCGACCAAGCCGTTTAAAAAATGGGTGCTAGTATCCCTCACCCTGCAATACTCCCAAGTACCGGTGCGCACGAAGAACGGTTAATTCTATATGGCGAGTTTTCCTCATTGAATGATCGTCCGTCTGATGACCACAAGGACCGGTGACACAAGCTTGCCGGTGTATTGCGGCGCAAAGCGAGGACCAGACTTCCAAACAGAGGCGAGAGAGGTGGGAGCACCAACACGTTTGGCACACAGAAAATCTCGCGGTGGTTTGGGAGGGATTCCTGATAACACCAGAGGTACTCTTATATCCCCCTTTCCTGTTCTCCCGTCGAAAAAGGGCGAAGAAACTGTGGTGATATGATGTACGTTGCTTAGGCCAAACTGACCTGTATGAGGGGTTGTGGAGCTAACCTTCATTCTGTATCCAATGTAAGACAGAGGTGGTAGGATCTTTCCAGCGACAAGGCCACTAGTCTGTCAACTGTCTGTCCGCCCGGGCCTAGACTATTCGATGGGGTAAAGACTCAAGCTTGAACACTGTAGAGAACGGGAGACTTGGATGCTTACCGTCCCCACAGCTTTTGACATCTACGACGTCCCCTCGTTATTTGGGCAAGGTACCCATGGGCTGTTTGAATGCATGGAGACTTCCTGAGCCACATCGTCTGGAGCGTAGTAAAAGTGCGTACGCCTTGCATAGCGCTATATATACCGCAAGCGATGGTGTCTCTAGAATTATACCCTTGTGCTTCTTTCTCCTTAAGAATGGCTTTCGACATGGATAACCGAGATCGAACATCCTAGTTCCACAGCCCCTCGCCCCACTAGGTGCGCACCACTCTTTTCTTTCAACTCGCCTTCACCCCGACGTATATATCGCTAAGAACGGCACGATGGTTGGCTTGACCCTGTACCTTTCCCGCTTGTTGGCACTACGCCTCCACACAACATTACGCTAGCCAGCTCTCTGGAAAGCATCGCCAGTGCACGTCGTCCAGAATACACCCTTCCCACGCCTCTGCACTTCGGCGGCATATCCCGTACGCCTTCCTCATACGGCTAGTTACCGGGCGAACGAAAGTTAACTCTCCAAGGACTCCAACGGTTGCATTTCCATCTGTGACGCGTGACAGTTGACAAAAGCTCAGGCAGCTGCTCCGTCCTCTACGAAGCTCGCTCTAATTGGATAGCCGGGATGAACGGCGGCACTGTTTTCTGGATAGCACAGGGAGCGTCGCTTGTATCTATATGCATCTAGTTGGGGGAGGGATACATTGCCAATGTGCTGCACCACTGCTCCGGCTCTGGGCACTGACGAGTACTGCTTGTACCTCACGATGACGATCCAACTAGTGCTTGAGGCGGGATCCCGGACTCAGAGAGCAACATCTGCGATTTGATTGCAGTGCCCCCAGGTACCAATATATACTTTCATGGGTGCTCAACCCTCTTGCACAACAAATGATCACGCTGATTGCCCCATTTCGCGGCTTCCCAGCATTCGGAAAATATCGCATGATAAGCTTAGATGGCATAACATTGGTACGGGGACGTAACACACTGTCCCATAGGTCAAGAAGCAGAACAGAGGACCCAGATAATGGGATATATGGAAATGCCGAACTTAGATAACAGCGGATGAGATGGTTCGATGTATGGCTGTGAGTATCCGCGACTGGTCCGTGCAGTGTGTGGCAGAGCTTGTCCATCGAGGGTCCAGAAACGGCTTCATGGCTTGATGTAGAAGTCGTACTGGCGGATCATCCAGAACAGGGAGACAGCTGCGTGCAGACGCGAGAGTTCAGGTGTCAGAAGAGGGAGTTTGGGAAAGATGGTGTGTGAGCGGAAGCCCTGAGATGCGGACTTAAGGACTGTGTACGCACTAGAAACGATCACTGGGCTGATCGCCGCGCCTGTAAGTTTTGCGGTGCGGAATATCAGAATCTCTGAGCTGAAGTGGCCAAAGGCGATTAAATAGCTCAGAAGGGTCATGTCGTAGATGCTGCGTAGGAAGAAGTGGCTTTTAGTACGGATTCACATACTAGTGGGAGGAAGGAGCCCACCTCTTGTCGTGGATGTTATACGCAGCATAGCCTCGTACGACTGCACTCATTAATGTCCAGACTGCGAACGTGCGCGCCTGAAGGGCGGTTACTGGAGCTAGTCTGAGCTATGCGCGGTGAAACAAGTGACGAGGCTTACCAGAGGGTGCTGTGTTGTACACTCTCCGAGTGAACTTCAAAGTGGCAAAGTTCTGTATGGTGTTGAACACCGCGGTGGCAGCGACGAAGAGAATCCATTTTGGAAGGAAGCCCTCGTCCTGAGGGAGGTCTAGAATTTTGTGTCAGTAGGTTGGTGTATAAGTTGCGATGGGCACTCGCAGGAGCGGAAACCCTGAGTTACGGAGGAGAGGAGGTTCGACATGGCAAGCTGGGACGTGTAGCTAGGTAGGCGCGCGGTGCACGATCGCGTTCGTAGCTGACTCAGCATCCGTGTGGCGCCGTGTGTCGGCACGAGTCGCGTGGTGTCCCGGCGGCGGGGGCGGCGCGGACGGAGATGGGTGATGGTCACCGGAGGCTAGTGATGCAGGCGCCGAATAAGCGAAGAGGAGTCGGTCGTCGTTAGCTCAGTGTCCACTTCGACCGCGAAGGGCTCGATGGCCCAGCCCATGTCCACCGCATCCCCTGCCCTGCACATTCCTCCCGTCGCTCGTTCAAATTCTATAACTTCCACTAATTCTGCAAGCAGCGCTACCTCCTCCCTAAAGCGCCGGTCGAGGACACGGACAAGGACACTGACCGGGGATGCACGGCGCGGACAGAGCCTGGCAGAGATACGGCGCGCGAGTTCGAGTGGGCCTGCACCGGTGCGCGTACTTTCTGTGCCTCCCCGTGCCCTGCTTACCCCTAGCTGTTACCCGACATCAGCCTGATGACACCCAGACTGCTGGCTTATCGCAACCCGACATTCCACCAGTACCCACACGTTTTCCTCAACCACCTGCAGAGCCGCCTTCAAGCTCAAGACCGGGCGCAGACGTCCAGGTCCTCACGGCGCCGCCCAAGAGGGAACGTGCATGGAGTACGGTCCACATACGCGACGTACCACCGCAAGGAAGGGGTTCAAAGTCAGACAGCGGTTCAGCATCAAAAGTGCGTCCTTTGAAAACCCACCGTGTCGCAGACCGTTTAAACATTACACAGGCTAAGGCGAGAGCCCGGGGAATGAGCCTGCCACGCAGTGCTTTTCGACAGGCGACGGCCTCGTCCGATGAGTCGTCGGTCGCAAGTCCACGGACACCCACAGGGCCGTTCGAATCGCCCCTCGTCCGCGCGCGCAACGGCAATTCGCAGCATTTCAGAGATTCTGTGATATCCAGCTCGACGTCCCTCTACCCACAGTCCACCTCCACCGACTCCGACATAGAATCGTCGCTCCCCACACGCTCGCCGAAAAAGCGCGGCCATGACTTTGGTCCAGATGTCGTGGTACACAATGGGCAGGCTGACTTCGACGTCGACGACGTGTCATATCGTCTGCGTCTTCTCGTCAACAATAGCTACTTCCTCCCGCCCGCTCATTCGAAGCCGTCTCCGCTCTCACTTGCGCCGCCAAAACCTCCCACCGATCAGAAACCCGCGAAAGCGCCCGCACCTGCTTTCCTAGACTTTTTCCGCATGGGCAAGTCAAAGTCGAAATCATCAAGTCCTCTGGCGCAGACGCCTCCCGCTGCAGAGACAGCCACCTCGGGCCCTGTACTTCAAACGACGTCTGACTCAACTACCGCTGGCGGCTATGTCACTCGACCTCAGAATCTGTCGTCATCGCAGGTAGCGACAAAGCAGTCGTTCAGTGCGTTCCAGCCACCGCCGCCCAGTAGAGTAGTTGTGCTGCGAGAACACATGGACGATCTTATGGAAGCGGCGAAACAAGTCGAGCGCGACATGAAGCTGCGTGCTGACGGGCGTAAAGCGAAGAGCCAGAGCACTGCCCAACACAAGGTCTCGTTCGACGACGTTATCGATCCGACGGATATCGTAGACCTTCCCCCTCCGTCCGCGGCATATCCGTTTGTGGTTCAGGCTTCTGCTTTGCATGGCCTTGGCCCCGGAGAGTCCCTCGGTGCTGACCTACTCGCTGACTGCCTGCCACCGAGTCCCGGTATGTGGTCAATAAGCTCAGAGGAGGCGTTATGGAGAAAGGCTATTCTACACGAGGCAGTAAGCCTCTCGTTGACGGAGTCCCCGGAGACATCTTTCTCGTCCATACCGCCGGTACCGCACCCTCAGGACTCAGAGCTACATTCCTTTCGTTCCGAAGCTAGTGATCAATCTCAGGAACCGGCTTCGCCGCCTACTCCCAAGGCTACACCTCTGATAGGACAACGCATCGTAGAGCCTTCGAGATTTGAAAGCGAGCGGGAAGAAGCGCGTGCATTGTCTCCACTCTCGGCTCTCTACACGCTACAATCCACCAGTCCATTACTCCCCACGGCTGCCGCATCCACGTCTGAGGGTACGACAACGCCATGGAGCAAAGCCACAGGTCTGACTCCTCGCCGGGCAGAGACTCCCGCTGTTACATTACCTCTCACACCGCCACCGCCTCGCAAACACTTGTCCCATCCTCAGCTCTCCATGTCAGTGTCCGAGATTCGTAGACCCCCAAGTACGGCTCCAGCATCCGAACGTGAACCCCTGAACACCCTCCGCAAGGCTGTCTCCTCCCCACGTCTGTCTGCTATCAATCCCGACCGCCGCGATGCTATGTCTCCAACTCCTCCGACAGACTCCATCATCCAGCGGCTAGGGATGCTGTCTCCTCCGCTTCCGGAGTATTCTGTGTCCAACCGCCCATCCCTTATCAACCTCCGCGGAGCCACGCCCTTCTCAGATGATGACGATCTCTCGTATGTGACACCAATGGACGGTGACGTCGATGACGATCAGCCAAGGCCTTCCATGACACTGTCTATACCTACGATCGGAAGAGCTTCCATGTCTGAATGTTCGAATGCCTCCCCGACGGTGTCCGCCTTTGAGGATGCAGTATTTGGCAGCTGTCGGTCACCATCGCCATTGCTGTTCAGGCGCAGCCATGCTGGTTCAATAGGTACCTCGTCGGGGCCCTCGCGCGCATCCGCAGCTCGGCCAAGCGTCATGTCACCTCCCCCACGGCCATCGTCCTCGGTTGAAGCCACCATCCTGCCCCCTCCCCCTCGCACTCCTGCGGTCAAGCCTGTGTATCGCCCGTCGACATCGTCGGGCAGTTCTTCACGGTCTACAGGGCCTCTCCACACAGCTGCAGAAGGGTCAGCTTCGGAGGCCGACCCCGAGTTCTCGCCGTCGACGGCTATACATCAGTTCAGTTCACCACCACTATCTTTGTCTGCGCGACGTGGCCGCCAGTCTGGTCTGTCTCTACTTATTCCGCCGGAAATTATAGCCCCTGCTATTCACTCGGCGCCGGCGCCTGCTTCCCCGACTGCCTTCTTCGACAGGATTCAATCCCAGCATAACGCCATGGACGATCTGGAGACGTCTGACGAGAGCGACGCGGAAAGTGTGGCTGAGCCAGCTCCGCCTCCACCACAGCCCCCATACAGCCCTCACGGCGGCGCGTTCGGCGACATAAACATGCTTCCCCCGCCCCGCTCGCCGTGCTCCGTACGGAACTCTATCGCGAGCTCACGGAGCTCCCGCAGTACGCGCCCGTCGTTCATGCGCCTTGGTAATCACTCGACGCCGCACCTCACGCCGGGCTCGATGCTCGACGAGCCGTCCGACGCCGTCGACCGGCGCCTTCCCGTCGGCCACATCGCCGACAAGGATGCCGTGTCCGTGCGTTCGTGGAAGAAGGGCGGTAAGACCACGACGGCGCCGCCCCTCCCGCGCCGCGACTCGGATACCTCTGCGCCAAGGGCGATACCGCGTATGCCCTCCGGACGTCCGGCTACCTCTGGCGAGGCTGAAGACAGCAGCCGACGGGCGCAACGTGAGTCGTTGCAGAAGTTTGAAGGGTTGCTCCTGGATCACATCGCCTCGGAGCGGGACACGATCAAGAGGATAACGAACAGCATTTCAGGTTCTTCACGTCAGGGTTCGTAACGTGCATCTAGTATCGCCGTTTTTGAATGGTTGGGCCTCTATTTGTTGCTGCTGCTGTATCTATTAGAACCAGACTTCTGCTGCGCCGTCTCTTCCTAGCGAATTACTCTTGCATCTTACATTTCTCTTCTCACCCTCTGCTCCCAGCGTCGTGACACCCGATCTGCTCTCTTGCCCCCTCATTTCTCTTCAAACTTATTCTATAGCCGGAACCACATTACACCCCCATTGATATCATCAAGTAGCCCTCATACCCGTCTCATCACTCCCACGCTCGTTACACCTCCGTGCTCACCATCCTCTTTGCATATTCCTCATGTATACACGTTCAACCCAGCGTCCGTCGTCGCGCTTTATATTTTCCAAAGACGACGTTCAAGTGCCATAATAATCCTTGACATGACTCGCATACGCGCGTTGAGATCAATGCATGGTTCGAAGTTTTTTTTTTGAATCTCCTTGTTTATGCATGGTTCGAAGTTGGAATGGATTGGTCGTGACGTATGAGCGAAAGTGATGTACAGTCCAAGATAAATCCAAAAACGTCGCTCTGGCTATATGCTACCGAACGCCCCAATGAAAAGAGCTAGTTGCCCTGGCCTTTCCGCCAAGAAGAGAAGGACAGAAACCCGACGACGAGCAGCGCCGTGCCCGCCCCGACCAGCCCTGGCAGGTATAGATACCATGTATTATCTTCCCCGGGTCCATCCAGAGGGTCCTCCACTGCCGACCTAGACGTGACGCTGGCCGCAAGGTCGTCTCCCACGACCGTGTCCCGCCTCCGCCGTCTCCGCGGCTTCTTCTCCGACGTCTCGTCGACCTCCACCGCCGGCAGCCGCGTCCGCGTCTGCGCGGTCTCGTGGTCGCTTCCGAGGACGGGGCTCTCGTTGTCGCCCGACTCGGGCTCCGAGCTCGGGTTCGACGCGGGCAGGAGCGGGACGTCGAGCGCGGGGCGCAGTTCGCGCGCGCGGTTGAAGAATCGCCGCGCGTGCGCTTGGTCGCTGTTCCACGCGTCGCTGCCGCCGTGGTCCGGGTGTGCCGAGAGGTGCGATGCTGCGAGGGGCGTGCGCAGGGAGGAGAGGCCGGAGTAAGAGGAGGCGAGCAGGCTCGCGGCGGACCCCTCTAGGTAGAGCAGCCCTGATTCGAGGTAGAGTATGGCGAGGTTTGATGGGCCGCCGATGCGGTCGAGGTAGTAGGACATCGTGCCTTTCATTGGAGAAATGGATTCTATGTAGGGTGGGGTTACGTGTGAAGTGTTCGGCGTTGTGTCTGGCGAAAGGGTGGTTTGCCTGCAGTTTGTGGGCGTCGAAGGTGTTTGGACGGACGCAGAGAGTAATTCGGGTGGGACGGCATGAAGAGGCAAGTAATGACACGCAAGTCGGATGGTCGCCGAAGGTACATGTGCTTGGTGCCATGCCCGACTAAACGGTGTAGTGAGTAAGATAGGGTGTAACTCGTACAAGCTATGCTCACGCAAAGAATTCAAACGCTTCTTCTTCTTCTTCTCTTATATCGCATAGCTCGAGACCAAGCAGCACAAGACTGGTAGGGTCCATGTTGTACCGTACCTCTACAACACTTGGAGTCGTCCAGGGATATGAAGCAGCATTGCATGGCGACAGCGACTCGAGGGCAGGGCCAACAATTAGCGAAGGCCAGATCATGGAGTCAGCCTTCTCCAAGTGGATGGTCAGTAAGCGGCTGTTTCCTGTGTGCAACGACTCCATTGAGGAGGCGGAAGACGTGAGGCTTGACAGCCCATGGGTTCTCTGCGGCGACACCGGATGTGAAGTCGTGAACCGGCCTCTCCGCCGCGAATCCGTGCGCAGGGGTAAGCTGCTAAAGTCGTCTGCGGCAAGCGAAACAGGAGACGACAGGGCTGGCGAGGACAGAGACTCGTCAAAGTCTGAGACGAAGCCTGCCTCCAGAGATGCCGCAAAGCTACTCGAAATTTCTGTCTCAGAAACAACCGCAAACGATGAGTGCGTGGATGCGGTGGACGTAGTGGACGTCGTCCGTTCTCGTGCTGAAAAACGCGATGCTCGGGTTTCTAGTTGCCACATTGAATGCGCCATATCTATGGCACCGTACAGCCGACCCTAAACTAGCCGGGATGAGAAGAGGATCCTGCGTGTATGTCCATAGACTGACCTTGACCACGGGTGCTTTCCCTTTCACTCCAGCAACGAGATAGTTACGTTCGAATTTGACCTTTAGATACGATGTCACATGAGTCATAAGTTAGGCATAAAGTGGGCGTCGGCTCACATCCACGTCATTGTCTTCGGTTTCATGGGGGACATATACGAGTATTGTTGCCTCGGGCGGTGTCAGATGAATATAGTGTAAAGCGGCCAGATATACTCACTTGGTCGTGGGACTGGACCCAATTACAGCTTAATGAGGGATGTAAAGGCAACATTGTAGTATGAGTTGCGCACCTGATGCCACGAGTAGGGCTGATAATTTTCGTATTCTCTAATCATCCCGCGTAGACTGTGAGCTATGCGCTACAAGAGTGGCGCGGTGGAGGCTGGTCCGAAGGCGACCGTTCCCTGGGCTGCGAGCGGCGTTCAGCCGAATGCGGATGGAACGGCGCGGGTCTAGGGAATGAGAATAGCGTTGTCTATGACGCTGCCGCTTGCAGCTCTCAAGCAGCACAACAATTCTGCAAAATTGTAAGAATATACCGTTCAGAGGGACGAGAGTCGAGGACAAGGGCAAGATCAAGAATGGACTGCCCCGGTCACTCGTCCGACTGCACTAGGCAGTGGGAAATCGCAGGGGCTGGGTCACGTGTGACAACGCGTGTCTCATTTCGGAGGCGCGCCGCGTGTCACACTTCGGAGTCCTGCCGTCACGCGAACATGTCCTTCTCTTGGTCTCTGCCTTTTCTCGAGCCACACACAGCCGGCGAGGAGAAGTATGCTCTCATCATCCTGAACCAACCATTCCCTCTCTCGCTTTTGCAGAAGCTTTGGTCAACGACACATTGGCATTGCTGTGCAGATGGTGGTGCTAATCGCTTGCACGATGTCCTCTACGATGTGACAAGTGCATCCCCTTCGGCATCAGAAGCGGATAGCCGACCGAAGTGAGAAAGATTCTCAATGTCCTTGCGCGCTCATTGACCACTCGGTTACGTATGCAATAGATACCTTCCGAACCTGATCTTGGGCGATCTGGACTCGCTGAGAGACGACGTGAAAAGTTACTACGCTTCCCAAGTACGTTCCGAACTTGAGGGGCCCTATGATTTGTATCTCAAGAAACAAAGGATGTTACAATTGCTCAAGATCACGACCAGTACTCTACCGATCTTATGAAATGCGTTCAGGCCTTAATCGAAAAGGAGCAAGCTGAAGGCTGTCAAGTGCGTGGCCCTCCTTACTGCGAGTACTTCGAGGCCTCAACTTGAACTTGGTAGTATGATATCATATTACTAGGCGGCCTAAGCGGACGTCTTGACCAGACTATTCATACGCTATCCTATCTGTACAAACTCAGGAAGACGAGGAAACGCGTTTTCACTGTTACCGAGGAAAATGTCGCGTGGATATTAGATTCGGTAAAGTCGTTCATACACTCGACTACCGTCGTGAATCTCATTGTATCTCAGGGCGAGCACAAAATTCATGTCAATCAAGCATATCTTGGAATCACTTGTGGGCTACTCCCTGTGGGCATAGATTCCACCGTCCTCACAACTACGGGCCTAGAATGGAATTTATGTATGTGTGCCATCCGCTAACATGCTTTGTCGCACTGAACCGGAATTTAGCCGACACGGACTCATGTTTCGACGGAATGGTCTCGACCTCAAATCACCTCGTACCAGGAGAGAATGTGGTCACTGTAAAAACCTCGAAACCGATTATTTGGACCGTAGAGCTCAGAGTACCAGCACTCGCCTAGAGTCTGATGTGTCAGATAGAGATGACGTAGACCTGTACGCATTTTACATGTAATCATAGACCGGATATAGAGCGCCCTTTCCTTTGATTGTGGACCACCATGAGCAATATCGGTACACCCACCATCACAGTTCTCTACTTCGCTGCAGCGTCGACGGCAATAGGATTGACTGTTGAGAGAGTGCCTCTGCCGTCGCAAGAGCCTCTCCCGCTCACATCACTGTCTGAACTACTCGTTTCACGACATGCAGGAAAAGGCCTGGACAAGATACTCGCCTCGAGTCAATGGAGCGTCAACGAGGAGATGGTAGACGAGCCTGAGAATACAACGCTAAAAGGAGGGGAAGAGGTCGCTGTGATCTGCCCTGTATCTGGTGGATAATTAGTCGTGAGTGATAACTGGGTTCAGGTCTCACGATAGCTCATATGATACATATGACAGCCCTAGGTATTTAGGTCCGCGGGTGGATTTTCCCGCGTGTTGGAATATAACCCCATACCCGCTCTGTCCTGCTGGTGCAGAATGGCTCGCGACGGCTCAGAAGACCCTCATACTGATACCAACCTGAAGCCTGCCTTCAAAGCATGGCGATTCAATGCTACGACATTCGTGATCAATGAGCATAAGGATAGCTACGATGAACAGCCTCTCATCTACGCGAAGCTATTACCTGGAGATGAGGAGATGGTGATCATAGACACAGGCTGCGGAGGGGCCACGAAGGATCCAAAGATCGATCTGAAGAGTCTCCGAACGTTCATTGAGACAGTCCAGGTCCGAGGTAACAACGACAAACCGCTCAACGAGGGTGGCAAAATGAAATATGTAATTGTGCTAACGCACTGCCATTACGATCATATCTGTACGTCCTCGACGCGGTTCCGATATGTAGCTTCGGAGTGTTACTCACTAGCATTTACTTAGTGGGAGTGGAGCAATTTGCCAAAGACTCTACCATCGTTGTATCTGGCCACTCGCCTTCGTTCCTAGCACCAGAACAACTTCCCTCACACTCACTCTGCGAGGACCTCCACATCCGCACCCCACAATACAAACCTGTACTCGTCCCGCACCTCCACGAAATCCAGCTTCGACGTGACCACAGCCCCGGCTCTTCGGAAGGTACACCGCCCCGGAGTGGTCTTGTCGTACTCCATACTCCCGGCCACACGCCGGACGAGCTGGCGGTTTGGGACACCAACGAGAGGGTGCTCTTCGTCGGAGACACCCTGTACGAGTACGCGCATATCATCTTTCCCAACGAAGGCTCTATAGTGGACTGGATGCACTCTGTCGACCTCCTACTGAAGATTGTAGGAACAGAAGAGGCACAGATATGCTGTGGACACGTTACGGCAGGCAGGCCGGCGCAGGAGGTCCTTGCGTCGACAAAGGCATTCATCGCGGATGTGATATCGGGTAAAGAGGTGGTTAAGCGGAAGTTTGAGAAGCGAGGAGAGATCAATGGGGAGTATGTCCAGGATAGCAAGCGGTACAGTCTAGTGTGTCCGGAGAGGCTGATACTAGAGGCGAGAGAAGCGCAATGAAGACATGATGAGGATAGTGCGGATTTACGAGATTATCTGACGTACTACTAAGTGCCCGTTTCACCGGCTTCGTTTTCCCAACATGTCTTGCTCGAGACTAGCTAGGAATGCGTCTGCATCGTTGATAGGCCTCGTTGTTTGCTTCCCCTTGCCACTACGACTTGAGGCTTTCACTTCCAAGACCGCAAATGGGTCAGCCGGTTCTTGGGACGTATTGTGAGGGGAGTGGTCAGGTGGATGTTCTGGTTGACCTTGTGGCGGATCCGGGGGCATGCTGAACACTGGTATCTCGTCTATCGGCTCGGGTGTCCCTGAACCAGGGTCCTTCTTGCGCCTCTTAGCCTCTAGGAGTCTTCGACGCTCTTCAAGCTCTCTCTTGCGTTTTTCCAACGCTCGGCTCTTCTGAGGTACAGCGTCGGTAGCCATCCCTTCCATCTCTCCTGGCCTAAGGTCGACTGCACCCAACTCCTGCCTCGTCTTCCCCGTCTCATCTCTGGCATTCTTTAACTCTTCCATCTGACTTCTCCTTGTCTCCGCATCTCCCGAAAACTGGTAGAAGCCTGCGCCTTTGGCCCGCACTTCTTTGCTAGCGTCGTAGTGAATGTTCAGAGGGTTGTTCTCCTCCGCCAAGGATGCCTGGATGGCGTCAATGCGTTCCTGTGAAGGTTCATAGGTAGGAAAGTGGTTGACAGGGTTGTCTGGAGGAATGTTAGCACCAGGTGAGGCACTTCGCGAGAATACACACATATCACAAACGGGCTGAAGAGGAGACAATGAGTACTCGAATTCTGAGACTGACGGAAGGCAGTACTTACTCCAGTTCTTCCGGCTCCGCTTCTTCTTGGGGTAGAAGGTGTCTAGGAACCTCCGAACGTCGACCTGTGCGTGCACGCCCGAATTCATCTTCATACTCGATAATCGGATCGTCCTGAATATAATGGCTTCGTCAAAACGGTTTCAAGCACGTCTGAAATCCGCATCCATACCTCTTCATTCGAAGGTTTGGGCACAGTTAGAGATTCGTCTACATCGTCGCTGTCCGATTCATAGGCATCAATGGGTTTTGAATCGAACTGTCTGTCATGAGCCGACGCGAAGACAACGCGTGAACGTACTCACATCTACCAGAAGCGAGTCGTATTGTTTGTCATTCAACCCTCCACTCTTTCCTTTTCTTAGCTTTTCGTACACTTGTGCTTTCCGTTCAAGGACAGCACGGGCTGCGTCAAGCGTAGGCTTGCTGATCTCCTCGAGCTCGATATCCCGGGCAGCTCTGTTCTTGACACCTTTGTTAGGCTTCGCCCATATTGTCGGCTTCTATCCAAAAAAATGACATGTCATCTCATGCATCATCTGATAGAAAAGGCTCACGTACGCACTTTGTCAGGCCGCTTGGTACCTCCTGCTACACTGGTGCTCTTACCCGCAGCCTTGTCCTTCGCGAACTGCTCCTCCTTTTTCGCAAGCTCTGCTTTCAAGTCAAGGAACGAGCTGGCGCTGACTCCGGCCGCTCTGGCCTTGTTTGTCGGAGCCATGGAAATAAATCAGAGGGTTTCCTGAGAGTGGCGGTCTATGACAGCGCTTAACGAGAGAAGGGAGGCGCCTGATGTTGTCCACCACGTGGGCGGCGGCTTTGTGGCGCTTCACCGACAGGATGAGTTTTCTTTCGACGACCATGGCCTTGAAGAACAATTTGCGTTCAATGGGATTTCTTCCAGCTTGAGATAAGTATAATATTAGTGGTTAACTCTGGTCCCACATCTAGTACCAATTTCTTCACCGACGCATACTTAGACTTAAATTAAAGCAATCCCAACGCAGTACCATGTACCAACCAGGCGGCCGGTGAGGGGCCCGCAGCTGATGGCTACATCGCTTTCCCTGATAATTCATCCGCCAATAATTAGGTAGTTTTCACAGCAAATATCCTGCTCAAAGAACTACTAGCTAATACAACAAGCTATGCCGCGGCAGACATCCATCCCGATAGGCTGCATCTAACACACTGAGGCTATACCGACATGTTCGGATCGGATGGGGATCGGAGATGTGTAGTGTTGTGTATAGGAGCCAGGCCACGACACGCGAATAGCATATTAAGCCTCAAGGATGGCATCCTACTCTACGGCCACAGGTAAGTCCTTTTCCGACTTGGCTTGAACTCAATTACTATTGACGGCCGAATCACCGCTTTAAATGTGGGCGTAGTTAAGCTGTACAGAACGGTATAAGAGGGTGGTGGCTATATGGCTTCCTGTCATTGGCTCTACATACCCAACAAGTCTAGGTGTTTCTCGGACTGTCAGTCGCGTTCCGCCGTTCGTGTCATGTAGTCCCGATATTAATCGAGCTATCAACGGCGCACCCATTTGGGTTCAGCCAGCGAGATTAACGAGCCCACCACGAGTAGTCGTGCTCTAGTTAATATCGGATGAGGATTAAGAAAGTCACGGCAACGGTGTGGCTGTGTGATAGACGCAACGATGTTTCTACCATAATATCTTGTGGTCATTGCAGGACGGCGAGACGGTGAGACATCGAGATAATTACCGTCCGGCTACTCAGTGTCCACCTATGTATATCGTTTAGTGAGGTCATAATCGAAGATAATCGAAGTGATCCCGAGGAAACTATTTCCGGCTTCTTGATTGGCCGCCCACTGGAAATGAATTTCCTAGGATCCTGGGGTCGCACTCCAACGACGATGCCCACGCTTGTCAAACCTTTCCCTAGGAACACCCCATCATTCTGTCTGAAACGCATACCAGCTTTATCACCGTCTCCCGCGCGCCAGAAGCCGGCGGGCGACGCCAGTAGAAAGCGCCGCGACTGACGGCAGTCTGCCGCTCCATCATGGACCCACTGCTCCCGCGAGTACACACGGAGAGCAAGACCCTGAGCCCGGGCATCCTCGATCGTTGTTATCCTAGGACGCTCTGATGTTCTGATACCCAAGAATAGGGACGGATGATTGGCGGGGGTGTGGGCTGCGAACTGGGTCCAAGCGCGGACGACGGCGGCCAGCTTCGATCGCATTCTCGATCAAGATGTGTAGTAGTATCCTATCATTACTGTGAACCATATTCTAGACAGCGAACCACATCCGAACCAAGGGGGCCAGCAGCAATAGTAGGAAGTTCCAGGGCGCACTATGTCTGTTTAACATATCTGGGAACATATTAAAATCGTGAGGATGTAGAATCAAATCGCGCTCACGTTGCATCCAACTGCTGAATCTGTGGCAACGCCAGTATGACCTTGCGTCGATAATGCGTCCCTTCTTTAGCCTGAACAGGATTGCCTTCGAGGTATATCGTTTCAAGGGTTGAGATGTCTTTGAGCTGAGGCTCTAATCCCTGGAGAGTCAAAATCAGGTTGTTGTTGATCTGCGAAAAGTATGAGCGTACATCAAGACTGCACGGAAACATGATAGCTCACCCAGAGCTCCTCGAGATTCTTCAAGTGCGACACGTTCTCCAGCTCTGCAATATAGTTGTTGCCGACGTCGATGACGCGAAGTTTGGACTGATAGCAACTGACATTAATGTGTTATCATGGTATGAGTCATACTACGACGTACATTATTGTCAAGACCTTCCAGTTTCGTTACTCCGTTGTGGCTGATGTAGATCTCTTCAAGGCTCTCTAACTCTCCGAGGCCTTCAAGCCGCGTGATCCGATTCGACTGTATCGAAAGAATCTTTAGCTTCTTGAGATTTTGGAGATTCTGGTGTGAGAGTTAGTATATTCTCGGGGATCCATTTCACTAGCGCACCTCGAGTTTCGTGATCTTATTTTTTCCCAACCAGAGCTCTTCGAGGTTAACCAAGTCATCGAGTCCTTCTATTCTCTGGGGAATCTTCAGCAAAGCTCAGACAGTCAGGGTGATAGAATGGACCGTACGCGAATCTTATTGCCGCCAAGCTCCAGACTACGAAGTGTCCTCCCTACGCCGCCGAGATTCTCTATGCGAGATATCTTGTTCTGGACGAAGTAAATGATGCGGAGCGATGTAAGGCGGTCGAGGGTAGGGGGGACGTGCTTCAAGTTGTTGAAAGACAGGTCGAGAACTCTGTATGATAGTTAGTTAGACAAACTAGCATTGAAACAATAACGACATACTGGAGGTTTGGGAGGGTGTCCAGGCTGTTTCCGACATGTTTGATACGGTTATCGTATAGATCTAGCTCTTCCAGCTCTGACAAAGGGCCCAGCGCTTCAGAGTCGAGCTGAGATATGAAGTTCTGCCGTAGGCATAGCTTCTTCAGCTGCTTGAAGCGGGGCAAACCCAAATTGCTGATGGAGGACAACTTGGAATGGATAAGCTCTATTTCCTGCCGATCGTCAGAAGACTGCACTGAGAAGAAACTAGGGAGTATATGATACCTCCGTGTCGTCCGGGAGCTCCTCCAGGATTTCAGAGTCATCGACCTCTGGCTCTTCTTCCTCGTCTTCCTGGTTCTCGTCGTCGCTCGAGCCGCCTTGTGTGTCCTGCGATACGACCGTCACTCTCGCGGTCTTCACCCTGCAAGTTGTTAAGAGCGGAAATGCGAGCGAGCTAGATAGACCTACACCACCGGAGCTTGCGCAACCGTCTCCCCTTGATTGTGAGCTGGCTCTGTAGCTGGGGACGACATGGCAAATACGAGTCAAGTAACAATTAGTGCCGGTGATCGCGACAAGGCTATGATGCAACCTATCCGGATGCAGCAGTACGTTCCCACGGGGAAAGGAGCGCGAGCACGCGCGCGCCACAGAGACGTGGACCCGAGCTACGACATTCGGCAGTCAGCGGTCGTCCACAACATCCAACATGTTTGCAAGATAAGCATCGCGAGATTGCATGGCATGGCGCGGTCGGCGCGATCGATCAGTGCTTCCCGCCGCGCTCGGGGATGCGCAAACGTGAGAAAAACACAGACAGTCTACCCAGGTGCATTTATTTTAACGTGAATACAGTAATGGTGAACGACAAGAATCCCTATGTAATTCATACAGAGGCGCTATAAACACAAACGATAGATATGTGCGACAAGGCCCGGGGGGTGGCAAAAGACAAGCCGTGCGCGCGGGGGACGAATGGACAAAACATGGGCGCAGAAGAGCCCACCGAAAAGGCTGGGGCTGGATACTGAGAAGTCGAAAAGATAAATTTACGGAAAGGCACAAAGAAGAGGAGGAAATGATTAATACTTCCCGTGGCCTACCCTACCGTCAGCAGCAAGCGGTGTGGGAGGAAGGACAATAGGATTGTAGCCTCTGTCCCGCGACCTGGATCGATCGTACGCCGTCATGTGCGGTGCTGGAGAGGGTGGCGACTGCATCGACAGGGGCACACGCGCGGGAAAGGACATGCCCGCATCCAGCCTGGGCAGCGTCGTGCCCTGATTGCCGCTAGGCATGTCGACGCTCGGAAGAGTCGTGTAGTAATGATGCGAGGGGTATGAGCCGCGGTGGTGGTCGTTTGCATGGAGTTCGTGGGCGGGAGGATAGCTAGAAAACGGAGGTGGGAGTGATGTGGGAGAGGGTGAGGGCTTCATGCCATTAAGCTCAGGGTGTCCGTTGTGCAGGAACGTGTCCGACGAGGCGGTCGAGCTTGCAGACGTCCCCATAAACGACGAGTCCTCGTATCCACTGCTCCTCCGTCCGTTGGGGATGTTCACCGGAGACGTCGAGGGCGAATGCTCCGATTTGATCGACATCGTGCTCAAAACCTTGTCCTTCCGTCGCCTAGTCGTGCCGCCCTCTTTCTTGGCACGTGAACGAGCGTAGCGCAGTCCGCACCTAGATGTCCAAATCAGGGTTGTGAGAGGCGCAAAATCAAACACCACGTTCTGATACTGACGCGTTGCACAAGTCTTTCTTGCCGCTCGGCCCTTTCCTCCATTCAGGGCTATGAGTCACGTTGCAGCTGCTGCACTTCTGCACGCCCACGGGTGGATTTCCCGCACCTCTACCGCCACTAGTGAATGACTCCTTCGATGCCCGCCGAATCGTGGACCTGGAAGACGCTGGAACGACGTCTTCGGCCGGAGCAGGCGTGGAAGAATTGACAGGCGTAGATGCCGGAGACACGCTGTTATAGTGGACGCCGGCAGGTGGAAAGGGGTACCCGCCGTTCTGTTCCACGTAGCTGGGAGGGGTGGCAGACCAGTGGTGCTGTGGCTGAGGCTGTTGCTGCTGAGGATGCTGCGCAGGGCCGTAAGTTGATGAGCGCATGCCATTTATCGATGGGGATGAAGCAATGGGTGTGTTCTGGGACGACCACTGGCTGTATCCGGACTGTGCGGCGTCGTCGGATCCCGCAGACCAATTCTGAGCCGAATATGGCGCCGGAGACTGCTGAGGGGTGTACTCGTGCTGGTGGTAGGGAGAAGGCACCTGGAGCGGCGGGAGGTTATATCCGGTGTCGTGGTAATACTGCTGAGGTTGCTGGTTTGCATGCGGCGAGTAAGAACCGTTCTTGCCGGCATTGTAAGGACTTGATTTATGACAAGCGAATATGATAGAACCTGTTTCAGAGTTAGTGGGAACTAGCGACAATGACTGACGCAACGTACCGTAGGGTATGAAGATGCTTTCAACCTCTCGGTCGCCCTCTGTGCCGAAGTGCATGTTTTGTTGTGCCTTGTAGCGCCGGGTGCAGCTCGTCTTGGCGTCTGTGCCGTGTGCGGTGTTGCCGATGTTCACCTCTGCGGCGAGTTTGGCGAAATCCATCGAAGTGGGCCCTCCTTGTACTTGTTGGCGGGCCAGTGGCCAGCTGAACAAAAGAGGCCGGTCGTGTTCATTCGAAAGAATTTGAAACACGCGTTCGAGGGAATGCGGCTGGGGGATGTGTTGCACGAGACTGTTAGTGAGAAGCTCGACTTGCTGCTTGCTCATGTACGGCGTGCCACACCAGTTAGTCCAGCCCGTCTTGTGCACTTCGTCATTGTCGCGGTCCGAAATGTCTACCACGGCGTGGATGAAGCACAGCACCACACCATCTGCGGCCCAGTTGATGACGATGTCTACGGCCATATAGTTATCGTCTAGAGCGATTTTCTCTGCGTCAGACCAGTCGTGGCCCCGGCCTTGGTGTCCAAGCATGCGTCGCACGCGTGACAGCCTTGAATAACGCACTCTGAAATGACAAAGAGATTTCGTGACGTTGTCAGCTTGTGAAGTCAAGACAGGGGCTAAGGGCAAACGCCTTCTGCGCACCGAGTAACGCTTCCGTGCAAGGTCCTGCTCTCCAACACGCCGCCCAAATCATTTCGCGCAGAAGTTTGTTCATCCGGGTGCACAAACTGAAGAAGCGGCCGGCCCACTAAATCGTCAGCCTGTTCGCTCAAATGGCTCTGGAGGACTGGGTCCAAATAGACAAAGCGCAGGTCGGAGGAAAGAAGAGCCCAGTCTGCGGGGGACGAGTAGAGGTCAGTATAGGTCCTCGAGCGGTGAGGATATGACGGTATGGGTTCAGCGATCGATGGACGATCGTCTGGGGGAGGAGAGGAGTGGACTCACAGCACCTAGTTCCACCGACTTTGGGTAAAGCGGCGGGTGGACGATCGGGTAGCTGGGGAGTGTGGTTCGAGCTGTGGGAGACTGATCCCTGGAGAACAGGATGCATGGGACCCGGGGAAAGATTGTCGTAGTTGGCGAGGGTGTTCATGGGCACTCTCGAGAAGTCCGAGGCGGGAAGGTGGTCGTACGGGCGGTGGGAGGAGCTGAAAAAACTCATGACAAGGGGAATAGAGTACGTCTCACTAGAGAAGGTAATAGAATAGGGCCTTGTCCAAGTTAAAGAGTGGGTAGAGTATCCAGGCGAGAAGAGAGCTGGCAGGCACGAGCAGGCTGGCTGAAAAGGGCTGGCCTGAATTCGGCGCTGCCGTTCCAGCTGTGCACAGGAGCGGAAGACAGGGGTCGTGCCGGGATAAGTCAGTGCGCTGCGGCCACACAACCTTCGAGGCCCCACTCAAGAGCACGAAACAGACCCAGTCATCGGACCGCAAGCCAAACGACCCCTCCGCGTCAATTCGGTGACCCGCACTCGAGGCTATCACCGTCCGTGCCTCTCGACACGGCGCCCCCGCTGTCCACCGCCCGCCCCGCCCACCACACACGGCGTCGCGGTCGCGGCGGGTCATCGACTACTCGGTTGCCCATAACGAGCTAGCCGGGGCTCGTCGATACAAACGTGGCACGCAGCGCCCTGGGAGCCTCGAGTCCTGCACGCCATGATCCCCTCTGCCCGCACACCCCTCGAGGCCATGGAAAATTTACAGCACCGCCGTCTACGGCAAGCCAGCAGGCACGAGCAGAGCTCTTCCCCTGCGTGCGCGCACGGCAGCAGCCCAAAGCCAGAGCTCGTCGCGTCCCAATCTGGCGGCCGGCGTTCAACGAACCGAAGATCCGTTCTCCCGATCGCCAGATCCGTCTTCTGCAGATCAGCCGTTGTGGCCCCTGCTAGCCTCTGCGGCGAGCTGCACGGGCTCCGCGCTGTTCCTCCTACGCCCTAGGCAGACGGCCAGCTGCCTTGCACACCAAGCACTCGTCTCTCGGATACCTCCAAAGCCGTTCGTAGCGTGGGACAGCATCACCGGCCACCGGAGCGCAGCCCCAGCCTTGCGGGCGCAGGACGGCTGCCGCGAATCACCTGGCTGCAGATGCCCCTGTAGGCGCGCCACTTGGCACTTGCGCACGGACACCCCCACGCTCGACAGCGTCGCTCGCGCTCGACGTCGAGCGCACAACGCTCTGCTCAGTCCACGGTCTGGGGAAGCGGAGTCGATCGTGAAGCGCATATCGACCGCCGGGCATCACTCTGATCAGATGAAGCTCGATCGTGTACACATCGAAAATCCTTCGGTGAGAACCCCGATTGCCCATGCATCGCTGCTGGCGAACAGGCCCTCACCGTCAACCACCACCCACTCGCAGTGTACGCTCTCCACCGCGTCCCACGAGCATCGGCGAAGTGGCCAACAGCCCCGGCGCTCAGCCAACACAGTGTCTCCGGGTAATGTCGCGGTACAGTCGGCAAAACCGAACGTTCGTGGTTACGTTGTCCGCACCGTCCAAGCATGCGCAGCGTTCTATCCATTCAAACCCTGTATCGAAGTGCTTTTTCACCGTAACTGAGGCCGCGTAGACCCGTCCGGTGTGAAGATTTCCACAATACCTGCCCCCCCGCATACTTCCATCGCACACACTTCCCGGCGTCGCAGGTTGAAGCTTGATAGCGCGACCCTAGATTACCCTTGTAGAGCCGAATGTAGGTGTCAGCTTAGCAAGATGGCACAAACAGGCAGTACCTTTCTACCTCGTAACATTTACGAAGATCTCCCAGAAACGGAAGTGCGAAATGCACAACACCGCCCACGATCGCCGAACCATAGTTGGCCATCATACTCGCACAATGATTTGACCAGCCATATTTGCCACAAGTGCAAATTTATCACGGTGAACTTCATGTGGTGCATTCGTATACGTACAATTTGACCCAATTTATACAATTGAACCGTTCAAGTTACGGCGACGGGCGATAGTCGTCTGCACTCGTGGATGCTGAGAACGCCGATCCAACAATGGCCCGATGTTAGATATCTCGACGCCTGTGGGCTACAATGATAATGGGAAGCGTACCAGCACTGGTTGAAATTCCGTTCGTTAGTGCACGAACGACAGTATCCGAGGTCCTGCGCGTCGTCGGTGACCCGATCACGATCTTGCTAGTGCCCTGATCAGTTCGCACGGCAAAGTCAATCGCACGAGCGCCACGATGCACCCTTTCGATCGCTGAACCGACTCTTTGCCATCCAGGAAAAACGTAGTTATGCCCGTGCCTACGCGTGTACAGCCTGAGAGGAACATCTGGGTGGCTGCTGGAGACGGCGACCTCGCAAGGGTGCAGGTGAGCGGCTAGAGTTCCCCGATGACCCGTGTCGCTGAAGTAGGCGTCAGGAACTTATTGGGCAAGGTGCGACGCATGCCCTCGTGGTGTCGTCTAGGACACTGAGGTATACTTAGGTCTCTCGCCTAATGTTCCAGACCCTAACACCTACACCCCGATGTAAGTCGGACAGCCTGAGGTATTTCCATAAATCTGGCAAGGGTCTGACAGGGTGCCGCACAGGCACGCTGCAGCGTCTTACGGCCATATTCAGATCCTTGAATATCTGATATCACAAGGTTAGCCGACATACACCTCGCAAGATTTCTTTACTGACCTGGAATACTACTAGGCGGTGATGTAAATATCACTGACGACGACGGGGACACTCCTCTCTACGTCGTCGAGAACGTGGAAACGGCGCGGTTCCTCGTTGAACACGGAGCCGTAGTAGATCACCAAAATCTCGAGGGCGTTTCTGTGAGCAGTATTTGGCTGGATTCAAGAGTTCCCCACTGATACGCCTCAGCCTGCTGGGTGCCACGCCGAAGAATTCCCTGAAGTTGCCACTTATCTGGAGTCGATAAGTCCATCTACAGCAGCAACACACACGGCGCCATCTATCCAGACGAACTTTGTGCCTTCGCAACACGCGCAGGAGCAGGCCTCGGAGGCATTGACCTCATCGCTGATGGATTCTGTACAAGTTATTATGGAGAGAGCAGAAGCTGAGGGCCGCGATCCGGATGCGGAGCTTCGCGAGGTCGTCAGTAGAGCAGTTATGCAGGGAATGGTCACAGGCTACGACATGGGCAACAGCACACAGGATGCTGAACGCAGAGGGGGCGACGATGAACCAGACGGTGTCAACGGCTCAAAGCGCTCCAGAACCGATAATGGACCATCATAATGAAAGCCTACGCCATTCACGATGTAGCTTTGTGTTCGCTTGCTACATAAAGACCTTCTAAAGTAATCATAGTGCGATCGCAACCCTCGCGCTCAAACTGAATGACGCCTAGCGCTCATACGCTTTGATCAGCTTTTGCAGTTAGCGCATCGCGATGGCGGGCCTCGCCTTCATCGTTTTCTCTGTCCCTCTTCCACATCAGCGCAAGACTACGCGTCTTCGGCGACACTGTATATGGCGGCGTTTGTCACCCACATTACCCTCGAGCATCTCGAGCATCTCGGGCAACCAGATCCGGACGACCTCAGCGGCAAGACTCCTTCACAAAAGGCGACTGCACAAGCCCGCGCAAAGGGTTACGATGGTATCTGCCTGCCTCTTACGAACGACCAGTGGAAGGCGCGGTGGAGAGAGCTGTGTTTGCTGCACCCCGAAGGCAGCCCAGATGCTGCTGCACTGGAGCAGAGCGCCGAAAAGTGGAGGGCGAAACCTGGCTTCTTGAGGGATGAGGTTACTATAACACGACTTGGTGCGCGGTGAAATCTAGCGGCCGTGATTTTATCTGCTGAAACCTCATATTGGTGCAGACGAAGCAGAGAACTCTATCATCCTTCTCTCAGACTGGCTTGAATTGGACGCAGCAGATGCATGGGTGCGTCACGATGCTGAAATTGTACGTCAATCTTTCCTCTCAAGGGCACCGCACAGGCAATATAGACCATCCACTATTGTTATCTTAGGCCCTACAGCAAGAACTCGCCTACGCATCCTACCTGAACGTCCACACCGCCATCCTTCCCCCACCGAGGAACCGCGAACATGTCGCCTCATATGCGCGAATTATCAATGCAGTTCTCAGCTCGGTGCCTTATATGCAACTTTCCGTGCGCATGCCGATATACGATCCCTCGCTCATCCATTTGGACTATGGCTCGACGAATGCTGCGACCTGCACGACCTCTACGAAGCCAGTCGCAGACCACCCTTCGATAGCGACCTGGGAGATGTGGGACACCATACGGTGTATATGCGACTATCATCCTAGATTAACCCTGGGTGAGAGTGGCGCATATTTACTGGCCTCTGTGAAGCTGAACTTTGTACTCTTCCTTAGCTCTAGACCTCACCCCGCCACTGCCGTCCTCTATGGACGTTTTGCGACAATGGGTTGCGGAGCCGACCAGACATCTCTTCCTCCCTGCTTCGACATTCATGCCCAATGCCAAAGGATACCCTGTTCTCCCCAAGTCCACTCAATCCTTCATGCGAGAGATCATGAAAGTAGGCTCTTCACCTGCCATCTTGTGAATGCAGCGAGGAATGACACAGCTCTTCAGCTTCAGCCTGTAGTCATGTTCTCTGGCACATCTGATGGACTGCACACGAAAGGCGGCGAAGCGGCTTACTCGCAGTACATCCGGCACCTCGAGAAGACAAGCCCAGCCGTCAAGGCGATGCGCACGGAAGGGACGGTCGAAAATTTTGCTCAAGGATACCAGGATTATTTACAAGCACCTCTACAGGTATGCTCCGTAAACTATAACATCTCGTATGATTTAACGTTGTCTGCTAGCCACTAATGGACAACTTGCAAAGCATCACATACCAGACATTCGAGCAAGACCCTATAAAATACCGGCAGTATGAGGAGGTATGTAGATATATTTAGCTGTCCTTACGTGCCGCTAAATAATCGTATAGGCTGTATTCCTTGCTCTCTCTCGATGGCAGAAACCTGGAAAAATGTTGGTGATCAAATAGCATATGTGCGATCGCTGCATACCTAATTCATCTCAGCACAATCTGCGTTGCTGGTGCCGGCCGTGGTCCCTTGGTCGCCCGCTGTCTTACGGCAATGAAACGTGCCAACAAGGAGGCCTTCGTGTATGCTGTAGAGAAGAACCCGAACGCATATGTAACGTATGCGACGTAATGATAGCGGTCGTAATACGTTGCTGACATGCCGTTTATCTAGTCTACAAGAGCGACAGCGCGCAGAGTGGGGCGACAAGGTTCAGCTCTTGTTCGGCGACATGCGCGCGCTAAACGTCCCGGAACAAGTTGACATCCTGGTCAGCGAGCTGCTTGGCTCGTTCGGTGATAATGAGCTCAGTCCAGAATGCCTGGATGGCGCAATGCGTTTTCTGAAGCGTAAGTTGGTAGTAAGGTCATAATGGCTGTTGAAAGAGGAGACTAATAATGGACTTTAGCGGAAGGAATCTCGATACCCGCATCTTACTCCGCCTTTTTGGCTCCTATCTCTTCGTCAAAGCTGTACAATGAGGCTCGCGTGAGCAAGGACGAGAAAGGAATGGAGACCCCCTACGTTGTTATGCTCCAGTCCATCAAGATCCTTAGTGGGGACGGTGGCGGTCTTAGCGGAAAATGCGGTCCCCAAATACAGGAGTGCTGGGAGTTCGAACACCCACGGCGCGATGCAGTGCTAAACGATCAAGGTAATACGACCCCTATTACTCCTATTCCCTGCCACCGTAATGACAGTAATTGTTTCAGGACTCCCGCTCACAAACAGCCACAACACAAGGGCTGCCAAGCTTACATTCCATATTCCGCATGGGGGCGCCTTGCATGGTCTGGCTGGGTACTTTGAGGCGGTGCTCTACGGCAACATCGGGATAAGCATACATCCTGAGCGGATGGACAAGATCTCAAAAGACATGCTTAGTTGGTTCCCTCTGTTTTTCCCTTTCAAGGTGCGGCCATGGCGTTGTAAAGTGCTGCGGTTAGTTGACGTTTAGTCGTAGGAACCACTCTATCTCCCTAGCAAGAGCGAGCTGCAAGTCACCATCTGGCGACTGACGAACCAGCGACAAGTCTGGTATGAGTGGTACGCAGAGACATTTCTTGCGCTGCCCGACGCGTCTCCCTTGGTCTCTGTTACCTCGGCACCACGCACGAGCGGCGGAGACTCGCTCAAGATTCCTTCCGATAAGGTTGCCGTTGAATGGAGCCCGTTCATCGACAACATAGAGATGCCAGAAACACCGCGCTCGGGCAGGGTCTTTACTGTGGATGATGCTGGTATTCGGTTGGTCAAGATCGGGCAGACGTCGCTGCACAATCCTGGGGGTCGGAGTAGCTGGATAGGCCTCTGAAAAACGTATTCCTGGCGCTTGCTTTGGTCACGTCCCTCTGTACACTCGAGCTCTGCCACTCACCGCCTATATCACCGCACGCTCTTTGTGACCGGCTTTTTCCCTCACCCTCCTCTTCTGTTTCCGTCTGGTCTTTGGGGAGCCATGACGTCCACTTGCCCTCCAGCTGTCGCTGAGTTGCATGGAATTCAAACTCCGCGCTCGTACTTGAGAGCGCGGTCAGCCGTAGAACCCCTCCCATCCTCTTCGTCTTCAACTCTCAAGACTCGCTACGAAACTCTCTTCAAGCCTAGATACCCCCTGTCCTTCACGACTTATACCTACGCGCCATTGCACATTTTCTTTCTAGTAACACACGCCTCACGATGAAGTCGTTCGCTGCTGCTGCCGCGCTTGCTGCCACTGTCCCGTTCGTTTTGGGCCAAGGGGGCCTTCAGGTCAACTCCCTGTGTGTATTCTTTCACTTGGGACTGGGAGCATTATGTTTCTAACTGCGTTCGATTTTCGTAGGTCCGGAGTTATCGAGTGTGGTGAGTACCCTTGGGCCCGGGCAAGGAACGTGCACTGAGACTGTCATAGAACCCGTCCTCATTTCCTGGTCCGGTGGTTCTCCCCCTTACTATCTGTCCTTCATCCCGGGTACGTAAGCTCTCTTGCCATGCTCCTGACTTCGTTGAACATTGTTCACAGGTGGACAGCCCTCTGCTCCAGCTGTAAGAGTTCAAGGTCCGCTGATAACTTCATGCGTTTAAGTCTTTCGTCTGCAGATGAAGCAGTTCGCTCCTCAGCAAGGCACAAGCTTCACCTGGAACGTTGACCTTCCCGCAGGCACCCAATTGTACGTATACGTAAACTATATTGCCTTACGTTCGCTTGACCATCGGGTAATAGCTCGACGGAGCTGAAGGACTCCTCCGGCCAGCCGGTCTACTCGGGCATACAGACGGTTGAACCCGGAGACAGCACTAGGTATCTAGTGCTTTAAACGACGCGCATATAGTCTCTCATCGATCCTCGTAGCTGCGAGAACTCTGCCGTCATGGAGAGCGGTTCTTCGACTGCTACCTCGCAGACTCCCGCAGCGTAGGTTTCACGTACACTCCTGTCTTGACGCCACTCTTATCATCTCACAGAGCTGCTGCTGCTAGCACCGACATGACCATGGCTACTTCTAGCCATGCTACCTCTACCGTTCCTAGTAGCTCCGGCAGCTCGGGTAGCGCCACCTCTTCCGGCAGCGTTACTCATATCACTGCCGCTGTTCAATCCTCTGCAAGCACAACTAGTACGTCTACTGCTACTGCCACCGCCACACAGAACGCTGCCCCTCAGGGTTCTTCTATCAACGCGTTCGGTATCGCTGGACTGTTGGGTCTCGTTGGCGCTGCTCTCTTCTGAGCGCGAGGACTTTGTCGTACATGTATTACATCCATTCCCTTTTACCATCGTGTAGTGGCTTAATTGTATCTATAATGACAGCATCCAACCTGTTGGGCAAACATTTGAATCACACCGACTTCGCTGAGGGAGGTTTGAAATCCTTCAACCATGCAGTCACAAACTCTACTTCCTGCTGGTGAATGGCCTGTATATTGGCAGGCTCCGCAGTGTGGTTCGCGAGACCATTCTCGTCGTAGTGGTGAACAGCACCTGAGGAGCCGCGACCGTGAGTTCGAATAGCACAAGCGGAGGCGAAAATCGCGAAAGTGCGCTCAGCGTACTTGGTATAAGTTTGAAGGGCCGTAGAGGAGTATCTGGGCGGGGTTTGGCAATATCGGCGTGGGGAGTGTTGGGTCGCCACGGGTCGTCTACCAGCCACAACATGAGCACCAAACCAAGTACTAGTATAACAAATAATCGAACCTTGACCGTCAACAATAGCCAAGCGATCTGCAGCGATATTGAGTCCGCCAAGAGCGTTGACAGTCGAAACGTTAGGCAGAGGTGGCACGGTGAAGAAATCTCCCGGTGGATAAGCCTTGCCATTATCCGTCAACGCTGCAGATGATTGTCGCGGAGCAAAAACACGCACAAATTTGCACACCATTGCTGCATAATCGAGAGTATTGAATTTGGAGACGATGCGAGGATGGCCCGCTGGCGGGGCGGTCTGCTTAATGGTCAGAGCAAGTAGGGGCCGGATATAGCGATTGGCGTACGAAGAGGAAGCCGAACTGCGTGCAAACTTGGAACTGCCAGGCTCTCCAGGTTTGCGAGAGGTCTGTAGCTTGGAACTGGGAAGGGTCGAAACTACTGAAGCACTGATAATCCCGTCAGAACGAAGAGACGATGCATAGTGACGATTTCAGAAACACACCTCGTCCTGGGTTGACGTGTTCGGGCAGCGAGAAGAGACGGTCTGGAAGTAAGTGAGCATGTAGCGACCCTAAGACGACGTTGGGGATTGCTCACTCGATTGATGTAGGCAGCATACGCCACCGTAGCATTGTTGACTCGTACCCCTGGAGCAATCTCCGTGGACCCTGAGCTAGGCTCTCCAAGGGCCGCGCAGAAATTAGCGAAACTGTCGCTGTTGACCGCTGGATCCCAATTCTTGTCTTGCCACGACCCAAGAGGATTCTGCATGCGACTTCAGATAACGCTCTTAGCATACATCCTGAAACAAAACTTGCACTCAAAAGGGACGCAAAGTCCTCAGCATGAGTCAAGTTACCGAGACCGAAGAGAGCCTTGATAGACTTGACTGTTTTGGGGTCCGACAGCAGCTCGTCGACCTCGAGAATGGTGGTCTCCACTTGCTGAATGCAATCGGAGGGACCGAACTGACGGATGATATCATAATACTGCCAATCTTCCACGGTGGCATAGGTTACGCCGCTCGAAGCGATGGCGCCATACACGAGATCGGGATACACGACTTTCATATGTGCGGAACGAGCGCCGGCATATGAACCCTAGTGCAATCTTAACACAGGGTATACGCGGCGAATGAGGATAGCTTACACCATAGTATATCCAAGGAGTACCAGGTGCAGTCAAGTCTTCGGTAATATTTGGGAACTTCACGTTGGCCATGAAGTTTGCCGAGTCTGCCAGTGCCTGTTCGATGTTCAACCATCTATTGGATCAAGGTCAGCGCCGTCATTCGCCTCACATATATCTTTGACACTGACCGCATTGAGTCAGTAGTAAAGTTCTGGACAGGAATGGAAGCCCCATAGTAGCGGTGCTCCAAGACGACGCCGAGGCCACCAGTGGCGTTCGTGAGTATGTCAACGATGCCCGTATCCATGTACACCAGCCGGCCAGTACCGGATGTTTCACCGCCATCCAGAACGATGACGGGCCCTCCAGGCTTGTAGTGCCTATCGCTCACCCAGTATCGCTGGTTGAATGTAACGCCGGTATCGGTGAAGTGGTCCAGTGGTTGGGAGAAGTTGAACTGAGGGAAGCTAGGTGCGTTAGTAGCATCTATGACAATGTCAGATGGTGCTGGAGGAAGACGTTGCAAGTTGATCCACTGTGCCCCAGAGGGCGAGAGTGCATGTGCGGGCGCGAATAGCGCAGTGAGAGCTAATGTGAGAGTGATACGCATGCTGGCCAGCGACCTGAAAGCGAGGCTAACGAAATTTTGTCTTCGATGTACCTCTTCACGGTCTTTATATACCTCGCAGTTGGTGGAGGAAACCTGATATCCGAGAAGAAGCATGTCCACATGTTCGCAAGTGATTCGCGCTGGATTCAAGCTGGGTAAGATGCTTCAGCTTCAGGCATATCCAGGATCTCAACAGCGCCGTGGAGAATGCATTAAGTACGCATGAAGCAGAAGCGTTCACCATGTGCTGGGGGTCTTGTTAGCGTTAGAAAAGTGCGCATGCAATATAGCAACTCACCCGCTGACTTGCTTGACGGTCCGCAGGATCGAGCAACGTTTGTAGGAGTAACGGATTAGGCTACCGTAGTTCTATGCCGGTTACCTGGACCCGTGTGTTGAGTGTCTCGCTCCCTTCAGCCCAGATGTGGCTCGTCTGACTCGGACGTCCCGGCAAACGCGGGGAAGGCTTGATATTTCTTCGAGCAGAGGCCGTCACCAGTGCCAAATGTACTCGAATGCCGTCTCTGCAACGATCAAGAGTGTCTCATACAACATCTTCAGACACTGCGTGTCAGCTCAAAGAGTGTATGTAAGAACCACATGAACCGCGCAGGCTAAAATCTCCGGTATATTCAGACCTGGAAATATTCTTCTAGCGAGGGGATATGGAATCGTGAGCTTTCATTTATTTTTAAATGCAAATTTTAACGTACAAAACATGAATCGCTACACCAGTCATGGCCCTAGGGCTGCTTGAGCGCGGAAGTGGCGCCAGAATTGACAACGTCACGTGCACGCGTGCATTTGAGCCTGCTCGCGTGGCGACGGACGCGAACGACGCTTGCACATTTTGCGCCTTGTCAGGGAGAGAAGGGTACCACACCCCTCTCAACCACATCCGCTCATCGTCAACCCCCCTACAGCACTCTGACTCAGACTTGCACATACCCATCTCGGTTCTCTGCATATCTGCACTTGACCACAACTCGCACACACCGACCGGACGAAGATGTCGGACAGAACAGGCGGACGAGTGCCGTCGATCATCACCAACGTTCACCAACGCTCTCTTTCTCGCTCCAGTGGCGCTAGCGGAAGCGTACCCAACAGCCCCAAGACCCATGAATTCATCCATCTCGACGACGCGTTCGCCAGCAAACAGCCTCTCGGCTCACCCGTAAGTGCCACTGTGGCCGAAACGAAGCCTGAAGGAGTCAGCAATGGCGTCCAAGAGCCCGTTGTTGCTAAGAAATCTGCAGAGGATACTATTGTGCGTCGCTCATAGCAATACCTGACCACTGTGCTCATGTTTCCACTCGTCGCTGCCCTTGCAGAAGACTCTCGAGGAGCCAGAGCAGGTAGCAGAGGCCCACGAGCCGCTGGAAACGGTCTCCGACGCGGCAATCTCTGCACAGGATGAGGCAGCACTCGTCTCCGCCGAGGACGATACTACCGTGCCGACTGCCGAAGACCTGGCAGTCACTCCGGAAGCTTCTCAGGCTACTCAAGCTGGGTCTGCTGAGCCTCTCATTGAAAAGGTGTCGTCATTTCTAGAATCCGTGCTACCAGCATCCTTATCTCGTCCTAGGCCACCGCCATCGACGTATCCGAGCCCGAGGTGCAAGCACCCAGCGAAATGCCCAGTGCCACTATCGAAGATACCCCAGCACACGACCGCGATGAGCTCGCGAAGGAAGAGGCAACAGAAATTCCTGTAGTGGAGGAAAGCACGAACGATACGTCAGCTGTCGTCGTAGAAGAATCTCACGAAGCACAGGCTGAAGACACAGCTCATGAAGACGTGGTCGCTCAGCCCGAGACTACACTTGCCGCGGTCGAGATAGCCACTCTCGAAGTCGCTGATGAGGCACCCGCCACCACCGCAGAAGAACCAATTGCGCCAGTTGTCGAGACATCTGAGACATCCGACGAGATCGAGGCGGCTCCAGCGTCAGACGAAGCCATCGCTATTTCCGAACCTGCCGTCGCCGAGGCACAAGAAGAAACCCAGCCTGGACCCTCGGAGGAAGCCAAGTCAGAAGAACCTACGCCCGATGTTCCTGCTGTGTCGGAGCTCTCTGAACCTACGGCGGAGGAGAAGTCTGTTGAGGCAGCAGTAGAGGAGGCAGCCTCCGCCCCAGCGGAGGATTCAGAGGATCTCCACGCTTCTACTTCAGCCCAGCAGGAATCACCTGAGGTTGTAGAAGAAGCGATTCTGGAACCGGTCAAGGAGCAGGAGGGCACTGAAGTCGTCGCTGTGGCTGATGAGCCTTCCACTCAAGCCGAGACACGGCCTCTCGAGACGGTCGAACCTGCAACGATCGAAGAGCCTGTCACCGAAGCCATTCCGGATGCTAAGGAGCAAGATGAGGATGTTCCAGAGCCCGTTGTCCCCGCGCCTGAAGAACGGATCGCCGAAGGCGCGGTTGTCACTGACGTACCTGAAGCTACATCTACAGACAAGGAGACATCCATCGAAGTGGTCTCGGCTACTGAGGCACACGACGAGGAGGTTCCGGAGGCTGTCGCAGCCGTCTCCGAGCTCGAAGAGCAAACCGTTGAGAGTGTAGCCGACGCTGAAGTTACCTCTGCCAACGAAGAGGAGCCGATTGAAGAGGTTCAGGTCACCTCTGCCCCCGATGATGTCCCTGTCGAGGACCATGTGCCTGATGCTGAAACCCCCGTGGTCGCTGAGGAGGAGCAAGCAGCCGAGCCTGTCGAAGTCGTCGTCGATGAGTCCACGGAGCTTACACCAGAGGAGGTCGAGAACGACCAACTTACCCCAGCCATCGCAGAAGAGCCAGAACCCGAAGTATCACTTACCACCGTCGGAGACGAGCCGAAGATTGAGGAGACCGCCCCTGCCGCCGTCGAGGAAGTGGAGGCTGAGCCTGCCGCCGTCGAGAAGGTGGAGGCTGAGCCTGCCGCCGTCGAGGAAGTGGAGGCTGAGCCTGCCGCCGTCGAGGAAGTGGAGGCTGAGCCTGCCGCCGTCGAGCAGGTGGAGGCTGAGCCTGAAGAGGCCGCTGCAGCCGACGAACCTTCGATCGCCTCTAAGATCTGCTGCGGCGAAATCAACCCCGAGCTGGTGAGCAACTCGGGCCTTATTCTACTTTCAACGTCAACGGAGACCTGCTTTGAGCATGTTTTCGAGCCTACGGCAGCGGCTGCTGTCGAGAATGGCGATGCGGCTCTTGTCGCCGAAGTCAAGGAAAGCGAGAGCGAGGTTGCCGCAGAAGATGCGCCGGCTACGCAAGACCTCGCCGTGGACGAGGCAGCTGCCCCCGAGAGCAGCGTTGTGGTCGACGAAGTTGTCGCTGTTGTGGAGTCGACTGACGAGGCTACATTGGTTGTTACTCAACCAGAAGCCAGTACGGATGAAGCTGTCGTTCCCGAGACTACCGTCGCGGCCGTCGTCGAGGAGGAGTATAAAGTGGAAGCAGAGGTAGAGCCTGAGGTACGTGTATCCCCCGCGTTTCCCACGTGTTTTTGATGTTGACGTATTTTCCATGCATGTACAGACTGCCGTGACAGATGAAGAAGTCAACGAGCCTGATGTCAGTGTTGACGCTCCCGCCGAAGTTCCCGCATCCACCGAGCCCTCCAGCGCCAGCGAGGAGATCGAGGAGACCGTCGTTTCACAAGATGCGGAGCCTACCAGCGTCAACGAGGAGATCGAGGAGACTGCGGTTGCACACGACGCAGAGCTTATCGGCGGCAGCGAGGAGATCGAGGAAATTGTGGCTGCGGAGCCTACCAGCGCCAGTGACGAGAAGGTTGAGGAGGCTAATCAAGATGTAGAACTTGCTAGTACCGATGAGGTGAAGGTCGAGGACGTTGCTACCCAAGACATCCAGGTCGCCGCACCTGAAATCGCTGTAACTGTCTCAGAGGATGATGTCGCCAGCACAAATGTAGCTCCCGTCGAGGAGCCAGAACGCCCCAAGTCGCCTTGGATGCCCTCGTACAGCGTCACTTCCCAAGGGCCCGGTATCACCGAGGAAAGCATTGAGCATGAAGTCACAGATGCCTCCGCTTCTGAGGAGCCTACTGAGACCGAGGTCCCTGAGGTAAGCATGACCGCGCGAGGCTTGGATATGGCTCATCTAATATACTATGCAGGTGGCCGTCGAGGGTGCTACCGCCGCTGCGCCAGATGAAGCTGTCGCTCACTCGTGGCCCGTGTCGTACGCCGTCAGCTCGCAGGGCAACAGCCCTATGCACAAGCCAGCCGAACTCTCTGAGCCTGTTGAGCCCATCCAGGACTTGCAGCTTGCAGAAACCAAAGAGATTGTTGCTGAGGAAGTCGCTGCACCCGTCGAAGAATCTGTAACCGAAGAAGCCAAGATCCCTGAGGTCGTCATCGAGGTTGAGCCTGACGTCGCAGTGGAGGCCATTGCTGAGGTAGTGATCGAGCCTCCCACAATTGTGGCGCCCGATGAAGAACCATCTAGTGAGGCGCAGGAGACAGTGGAGGTACGAGTATTCAAGTGCGGACAGTGTATTCATCACTCATTTTTTTCTAGACCGCTGAGCTGGAAGCACAATGCCCTCCTTCTCGTCCGTGGACACCCTCTTACTCCGTCGCGCGACAGGGCTCTAGCCCTGCCCTCGCGCAGAAGGAATTGGAACCAGAGCCCTCTGTCGAACCCATCGCTGTCACCGAGGAGCCAGAATCTGTCTCTGCCGACGCTCCGATTGCCCAACCTGTTCCTCAGAAGGCTTGGGTGTCTTCGTACTCCGTGTCTCGTCAAGGCTCCAAGAGCTCCCTGGTTGCCACGGACGAACCGAAGGCGGCCGAGCCGGAAGAGGTAGTTGAGCAAGATCCAGAATTCCCTGCGCCCGTCGTTGTCACCTCAGAGCCTGAGAGCGAGCCAACTGCCGCGGCTGAGGATGTGCCTACCGCTCCTGCTGAGCGCCCCTGGACGCCCTCGTACTCCGTGTCTCGTCAAGGCTCCAAGAGCTCCTTGGTTGCCACGGATGAACCGACGGCGGCCGAGTCAGAAGAGGCAGGCGAGCAAGTCCCAGAACCTCCTGCACCCGTCGTCGTTACCTCTGAGCCTAAGAGCGAGCCAACTGTTCCGGCTGAGGACGTGCCTGCTGCTCCTGCTGAGCGCCCCTGGACGCCTTCGTACTCCGTCTCTCGCCAAGGTTCTCGTAGCTCGCTGAGAGTCGAGTCTGAGCCCACTGAAAAAGACCAGGTAGATGGAGTGGCTGCGGCTGTTGTTATCACTAGCGAACCCGAGGCCCAGGAGGTACCTGCTGCCGACGAAGCCAAAGCTTCGTGGACACCTTCATACTCTGTTTCTCGCCAAGGGTCCCGGACCTCACTGGTCGACAAGGAGGAAAGCAATTTGGAAGAGCCCGAGCAAGCTGTCACGGTCTCCGAACCTGCTGCACCAGTTGTCATCACGCCTGATGCCGTAGCCATTGAAGAGACAGAGGAAGAGGCCGCTGCTGCCCCCGAGGCCCCCGCACGTCCCTGGACCCCATCTTATTCCGTCTCCCGTCAAGGTTCAAGCCCCGTACCATCGCCCAAGGTAGAGACTGTTGAACTACCCGTCGAACAAACTCCTCCTGAGAGGCCGTGGACCCCCTCATACTCTGTCTCTCGCCAAGGCTCTAGCTCGCAGCTCGCGACGAAGGCGGCTGCAGACGAGGTCTCGCTGCCCGTCGCGTCGCCAACAGAAGAAACGGCAACTAAGATGCCCGTGATCTCTGTTGACAGTACTCCAGCTGTAGTTGTAAGCGAGCCAGAGGTAAGAGCAGATCATACTTCGCAGACCATCAGTTCTCTAACTGTTCATATAGACTACTGCGTCTGAGGAAATCCCGGCATCGGAACAGCCGGAGCGGCCCTGGACCCCATCCTACTCGGTTACTACTCAGGGTCCTGCCTCACCTTCCCAGGACGCTGATGCTTCAACTGAGCCCCAGGCGTTCCCGACGACGGAGGTTACAGAGCACGGACCCAAAGTGACCACAGAGTGGGTCTCCTATCAGAATTTCGTCTCTACGATCACCCAAAACAACATGCACAGGCCCAGCTTAGCTCGCCTCGCACCCGTGAACGAAAACGAGCAAGCGAACCCGACCTCTCCCGCGGACCTCGACAGCCTCTCGCCGACAGCATCAACAGCGCGCACGCGCCACGAGTCCACGACCTCCTCACAGTCTCGCATGCTCCCCGGCGGCTGGGTATCCGGCGCCAAGTCGCTCGAAGACAGCAGGGCCTCCCTCGACCACGCGGCTGGCGAGTTCTCCAAGATCAAGCCTTCCGAGTCCGAGACCCCCGCCCAGACGAATGCTGCTGCTGCAGACGGCCACCACCACCAGAAGAAGAAGCACCGTATGTGCATCATCATGTAAAGGCTGCATATACCCTTTTCGATTTACAACGCGTGGAGGTTTTTTTCTTTTCCTTGGTTCGGTGTCCCATATCTTACGGTGTCTCCCATCTAAACAAATCCTATCTTTCCTAATGGATCTATGCATAGGGTACCGTCCAGCTTTCTTTTATTCGCATTCGCAGATCACGACCAATCTACGCTCTTTCATATCCGTTTTCTTTCGGTAGCAAGTCTCGAGCACGGGTGTCCTCGACCGGGTCACATTATTGACCACCATTGTAAATGTGTCAAGGAATTTCATTCGCATCAGCTCATCTCGGCTCCCGTTGGCCATGCGCATCAGCTTGGACGAATGTGCCGCCCTACGCTGAGCGGCCTTCGTGGATATGGGGTTACAGCATTACTCGAGGTCGCTCGGCTACCGCATATTTTCGAGCATTTGCGGAGGATTTTGGCCGCGTTCTGCAAATACTGTGCGCAGAATAGATCCGGCGGCGGGACACAGCTCCTCGGCGCGGAGCGACCGCATTCGTCGCGCTGGAGAGCGATGCAAGTCGGGCAGACCTGTGGGCCGCGCATGACCCGGTGCAGGAAATTGCTCTGGGTATCCTCTGGTCATGCTCGGGTGCAGGCGTCGAGGCGCATGGCGTAGGCGGAACTGTATAGCGATGTCCTGTTGAACAAGCTGCAGACATCACTGAGCTGATGGTGCACGCAGCGAGCTGGGCTTCGTGCGCCGGTCATATGGACGGCGAGCGTGGGTGTGTAGGACATCGCTGCCCGCACTCGCTGGGCCCTCGGCGCACTCCGCCGATGGTTTCGAGTCTTCGACGCGCATTCCGGTGCTGGGGAGGGCTCGACCCGTGACGCGTGCCGGTGCTTCTCGCGGTACGTCCAGAGAATATAAAAGAGCTCTCTGGTCCGCCGGGGAAAGGCATCCTCCTCGGATACACACCTCTCAAGCAGCCTCTTCGCCTTACACTAGCCGTTTCACGACTTTCTCGACCTCACTAATCATCACCATGAAGTTCTTCACCGCTGTCACCACCCTCTTCTTCGCTGCTGCTGCCCTCGCGGCCCCCTCTACCACGACCACCGTCACGGTGTCTTACGACCAGACTTACGACAACGGCGCCAACTCCCTCGACACCGTCTCCTGCTCCGACGGGCCCAACGGCCTGGAAAGCAAGGGTACGCGAACACACTCTTCCGAGTTGACACCATACTAACCACGGGACTGTATCAGGCTTCACGACCTTCGGCTCGCTCCCGACCAAGTTCATCGGCGGCGCGGCGGTCATTCCAGGCTGGAACTCGGCCGAGTGCGGCACCTGCTGGGAGCTGACGTACAACGGCGCGTCGATCAACGTGCTCGCGATCGACCACACCGCGTCGGGCTTCAACATCGCGCTCTCGGCGCTGAACGCGCTCACGAACAACCAGGGCGTGTTCCTCGGCCGCGTCAACGCGCAGGCCCAGCAGGTCGACGCGTCCGCGTGCGGGCTGTAAGCTGCCACGCAAAAGCATCGTCGGTGAGCACAGAGACAGCCTCGGGCACCGCATGGGACTCACGAAGTGCGCCATGAAAGCTAAACGGTCATAACTCGGGTCAACGGACTATTCGCATTCGGACACTTACCTCACGGACCTTCACGAGCTGTAATAGCAAACTGTAACGAAACGGACTCTTCGCTCTTAGTTGTAGCACATCCTTCACGGACTGCTGAGGACTTTTGCTGTACATGAACTATTCGCATGTAATCACCTTGGATGGGGAAGAATGAGATGGAAGTTGTGTATTGAAATCAGTGAAGTCGGAGAGTGATCGCCATGCGGGACGCGTATTATTCCAGTGCATGAAGCGGCGGCCGCGAGGCATCAGAGCATACTTCTTACGTTGTCGTCTTGTCGAGCCCGGGGCGAGAGGTCCGGTGAAGAAGGTAATACCTTGCTCTGTGGTCTCGTGAAGACCCAGTAGTGTCTAGATGGTTGAATGTGCGACTCCGGACCACCGCTCTGCAATAGAAAAACGATGAGCTAGAAGCGCAACTGATTAGATAAAATAATATTTACTACTCACTGGTAAGGGGCTGGCTCAAGTTCGCACACTGCATTATCCAGTATCGGTTTGTTCACCACCATCTCATTTCATCGCTGACGTGCAAACAACCCGACGGCCGAAACATCTATGCAAAGACCAGGGTGAGAATGAGACAGAGTCGAGAGCAGACCTGGAGCAGATGAGCGACGGAGACAAACCGGGATCCACACGCGTGCGCAGAACGCGTCATGAACACGGTCTCGGAGTTAGTTCGCAGTCAGGCACTTCGTTATTTCGTCGCAGGACACGATATAGAAAGTCTATGTATGCGATGGTAGTACAAACACTGCAACGAAACGCAGGCAGCATGGGTGATGGTACAGCTGAAGACGACAAAGTATGGTACAAGAGACGCGGCGACGTTGGAGATTCGCCGGGATTACGGACGCTTTGGTACTGCAATGTTAAACGGGATCCTAAGAAAATGAATGCAATAAACAGGTTACGACGATCTTTCCTTCCGTCCGGCCCTCACTTCCTCGCCTTCCATGCGTTCTGGACGCCCATGGCCGAGAATGTCTCGGCCACGGCGGGGTCGTCTGGCTGCGGGTTCCTCGCGGCGAGTTCGCCCTCGCCTGGCTTCGTCGTCGCCGCGTCCATCAGCCCCAAGCCCCCCTCGCTGCCCGCCTTGAGCTGACCCGGCGCCTCCGCCGAGCGGACGGCCGCGCTGTCCTGGATGCCCTGCGCGTCATTGGACCCCGTGGGGTTCTGGGGGGCGGCCCGGGTGGTGACCGGGTGTGCGAGGTCTGGGCTTGTCGACGAGCGGGGAGCCGTCTGGGGTGCCTCCGTCGCCGGGAAGTTGGTGTACGGCGCCGAGGTCGGGTACGCGCCGTAGGGCACGTTGTACGGCGTGCCGCGCGGGTCGGGCTCAGACACGACGTAGGTGCGCTGGCCGGAGGGGGAGAGCGTGGGGTGCGCAGTGGTGTCCCATTGTTTCTCGTACAGAGCCGACGAAGGCTCGGCCGGCGGCGGTTGGGTGTGGGTTGGTGTCGCGGAGGAAAGCACGGCAAAGGGCGAGTGGAAGGCGCGTGCCTGGGTGGCCACTGCGAGCGAGCGGGAGAGCGAGCGCGAATGTCTGGCGAAGGACTGGCGGAGGACAGAGGACATGGTGGTAGTGGGTGGTAGAGAATTGAGCTGGGCAGTGGCTGGCTTATGAGGTGGCCCGCGCGCCGAGAAGCTGGGCGCACGATTCGGCAATGCAGAAAGTGTATTGGGGTTGGGGTCCGCCCTAGGAACGTCACACGCTCCTCGCCGCGAATCCCTTCCTTTTCTCCGGCCTGGTATAATATTTCTCTGTTCACCGCGGTGGATTCAACAGCTACCATCTCTTCTACAACTTGTACCACGTCCAAAGCCATGCACAGACAAGATTCGACCCTTGAGACTCCAGCCAAACTAGGCAGCATGGCTGCGGCGTCGTCCCGTTTTGGCAGGCGTAGTATTTGATGGTCGCCGCCGCGGCTATAATCCCTGACACCACGTCTTTCATGGTACGATCCCTTTCATATCAGTTCGTTGGGGCAAGCGTTCTGCGATGCAGTGCAATATAATGTACAATGTTCGACTATTTATCATTGGGCATTCAGTCCAACATTAGACGTAGAATCAATCAACAAGTTGTCAGCTAGTTTAGAGTCCGCTTTGTTACTGCGCTTTGAATTGTAATACTTAGTAACACTGGACGCTCTCGAGCCTCGACCAAGGGTCAGCAGGCATCCTACGACCAAGTCTTCTTTGAAGATGTTACGAAGAATGCGGTCAACGTCGCTCTCGTCCCAGCGCTTGGCCGGAGTCTGCCGTGCACCGCGGAGGCCGAGAGGGCACGAGTTGAATGTCAACGCTTGCATCCTCACGTTCGTCGCATATCGAGCTCATGACCACGAACAGCCTTCCTGCAGAGCTATGGCATATAGTGGCAGACCTGCTACCGTGCGCCTTCAACGACAAGGCGGACGTCGTATCACTTTCCTGTACGTCTCCCCGCTTCCGTGCAATCCTCTTGCCGTATGTCTTCAAAGACATCCGGGTACGCTTTTGCTCCACCGCGGAGCACTATCGAGAGGCACGAGCATGGGACGAGGTCGAAATAAGAGGTCAATATCGTGGTGCCCCTCGCACACAGCCACCGACGCTCCCAAACCTCCTCGCATTCCTCCAACGCCATCCTTCAACCGCGTCATCGGTGCGGACTCTCACTGTAGAGCCTGTAGTCACCACGACGCGATTAGGCAGGTCTCCGTGTATACGGGTGCTGCCCGCCCTGCTTTATTCCATCGTGAGCTCTTCGGCCAACCTGCGTGATCTACGGCTTCGAGGAGTTACGCTCAATGGCACAAGCAAGGACATTTCTCGTATGCTCCATACCCTCAAATGGAGCCATCTTTCCGTTCAGAAACTTTGGATTTCTCACATACAGAACGGCTCCGATGCACAGCCTACGGAATCCTTGAACCCGCTGCTCCTGTTCCGGACCATCGAAGAGCTACGGATATCTCAGTTCAGATATCCACTCAGAGAGGAGCTCGCGGGGTTCCAGTTCCCTCAGACCGTGACTATTAAGACAATCACCATCGAAGACAGTGCTCCTGTCACACAAATTCTGAAGGCGTTGTCCGCTGCACCCTCCAGCGTACGCCGTTCGCTAACATCTCTGGATGTCGGCGACGTCTACCGCTACTTCTGGCACGGCTCCGAGATCCTCGCCCTCCGGCAGCTCCTCTCTGAAATCGGGCACCAGATCGAGCACCTCGGCTTCGGCCTCTGGAGCTGCGTCGTCCCCCTCTTCCCTCAACGTGCGTCCGCGTCCTCTCCTCGCGCCGCCTTGTACTCACGCCCGCCGCAGGCCGCGCCTTCGCCCCCGACCTGCGCGACGAGCTCTTCCTCCCCTGTCCGCACCTGCGCTCGCTGCGGCTGCACGTGCACCTCGTCAACGAGCCCGCGGCCGAGACGGACGTCGTCGGGCTGCTCACGGCGACGCTCGCGGGCGTGCGCACGACGCCCGGCTGCGCGCCGCACCTCGCCGCGCTGCGGCTCTCCTTCCTGCCCGTCAACCTCGGCTTCCACCTCGCGTCCGCGACGGACTCGCTCGCCGCGGTGCGCCGCTCGCACCCGCACCGCTTTCGCGCCGTCGAGGACGAGCTGCTCGCGTTGCGCCCCGGCGTGCAGGTCGCGATCGACGTCACGGAGACGCAGGACGGCAAGGTCTCGGCGCAGGCGATCACGGAGGAGTACGTTGCGCCTTTGTTCCCGAGAATATGGAGCAGGGTCGGTCGCTAGCCAGGAGATTCGCGCTTAGACGGAGGTGCTAGGCGTTGTGCTCGCGTCGCAATACCACGGAGAACGGCCGAGGCTATGGAGAACTACTCCTTTCTCTGTGATCTTGTCTTCTCATTACCCCCACCTCCCTTGCCCATAAGTCCTATACATCAATCTTCGTGTGGCTTCAGCTTGTGTCACACCTTCGGGGTAGGTTCAACATTGACAATGAAAGTGGATATCTAAATACTGAAGAACTTAAGTAGATACAAAGTCTTACGTACACAGTAACCAGACAGTACCGACAATAGAAAGGACAGCTCACAGCAAAGAGTACTCTCCCCGAGACCCTATCCAACAACACAGACACCCGGCTTGCAGAGAAAGCGTAATGAGAAAAGCGGGGAGGCAGGACAGGGTAGGTGGGCAATCGTAAAATGATATCGTACAGAAGCGTCGAGAAACAGGAGGTGTAAGAGAGATGTAGTACGGGCAGCGTTTCCTTGGCTCTCCATCAAAGCGTCCACGAGAGGGTGAGAGGGTGTGAATGTGTGGGGACCAGATGCGGGGAACGTATCAGCGTGCGTATGCGGTGAATGCTGGCAGTTGTCATCGTGAGGTGTGGAAGGTGCTTGCTAGGCTCGGGGCGAGACTGTGCCGAGAGGGGTATATCTATGCGGATGTATGGCGATGCGTGCAGTCGTGTGGGGTCCGTGAACTGAGGAGAACGAGAGCGAGGCGTCGAGCAGGCATTTAGACAGGCGCCATCGTGAAGGCGGTCAAGGAGGTATCTGCGAGATTAGGGTAATAGGAATACTATATGATAGATATCTTGGCTTCATAATCGTATGAACTTCGTGACTTTGTGAGAGACACCCTGAACGGTACGCGACTGCATCAGCCGCCATAAGCACCGACCGTAGGCCAGGGACGTACATTATTAATGAATTGTTGCGTCTGTCAACCAGTGACATGCGTTGGTCGTTGAGGTCTATGCGTTACAGCACAGAGATGCCCAGAAGCCCTTCTTCTTGTTATCGCCATGCCCATCCTGGTCGAGGACACCGTTGCTCTGGTCTCCGTACACATTGACGCCCTTCGGGACGGTCATACCATTCGCCCTCGAGGGCATACTGTTCAAGTCACCGTTCAGCTGTCGCTGCTGTCCGTACGTGTAATCGGACGAGTTGGGCATGACGGGCGAGTTCGTGGTAGTACCCAGTTGGCCCATGCCGTTGTACTGTACTGGCGACGAATTGCCATATGCAGTGTTGCGGAAGCCGTTCGGCTGGCTGGACGCATTCGCGTACGGGTGCGAACCGACGAGGGCACTGTCACGTTCGCGCTCGCGGTCACGGTCGCCACGGTGCTGGCTTGCTCGCCTGCTGTTTGGCGCGAGGGGCTGGACGCTAATTTGCTCGCGAGAGCCGCCGCGGGAGCTGTCTTGCTGCTGCGCAACACGTCGGCTCGCCTTCACTACTGCAGGCGATGGGGCAACCAGAGGGGAGCCTGGGCTTTGCGGGTCGAGGGGCTGCCGTGACCGGCGGTGGGCGTGTTCCCGATCGCGTGTACGGTGTTCACGATGGTTTGTGTGGGTGGACTCGCGGTGTAACTTGAATAACAGCTAGGTCAATACGGCAGCGGCGGCCGGCACGATTTCTTGTACTCACCTGGCCTACCTCGAAGCCCTTGCCTCCGTTGAGCAACATCCAGTCGTAAACTCCATCCTCGACTTCGCCAATGTTCTTCGTGACCTTGGAGAAAAGCTCACGTAGGAAATCATAGTCGGGTTGCTCCTCGAAGCCGAGTTTTCGGACGTAGTGCATGTAGATGCTGAACTCCTCTGCAAAGAAGTTAACACGCGGATCAAAGCCTCTAACACTAGACACTCACCTGGAAAGCCTTCGCACAACTCGTCGATCTGCGTAGTTTGCTTCTTCTCGCCAATCTTCTCATACTTCTGCTTGTTGGTGGCAGCCCTGAGACCTTGCCATGGGAGACCGCCACGCAAGAAATACATGAAGACATGACCGAGAGACTCCAGATCATCTCTCCGCGATTGCTCGCGTCCCAGATGCGTGTTGATTGACATGTACCGAGCAGTACCGGACAAAGACTTGCGCTCCCGGTAAGGAATATGCTGCTTGGTTTTTGGGTCGCGGTAAAGCTTAGCCATACCGAAATCTGATGCAGAAAAAATATTGTCAGCGTGCTGCTGATATTCAGGAAAGGATATCTAGAGGCAAAATGTCCGACAAACACAAAACCAGCCGTGAGGAACGAAAACTATGAAATGAGAAGCCATCACAGTGAAGGCCTTGCCGATGATGCCGTGTATGGCAGCCAATGGAGTGTTGTCGCCCCGACTGATGCCCCGGTCGGTACAAACGCCTTAGGTGACACCGGCTATCCAGCGGCTACTCCTGGCGATCATATGGAATTCGAGATGTCGGAAACCCGGACGCTGCCCCGAAAAGCGTGGAGAGATGAAAGAGTAAGGCCATGGACGTACCGATTATGTGGACTGTGTTAGCATTCTTGGTGCCAGGGACGCCGATGAGAAAATTATCGGGCTTGATGTCTCGGTAAATGAGGGACTTGTCATGGATAGCCTGGACACGCGTAATCTGCAAGCCGCTGATGAGTACCGGTAGAACGGGAATGGCAGGCCTCCAGTGAAAATGTTTAGCAGCTTTCCGCGGTTACGGAAGAGCCTAGGTTTGTAAAGCATGCAACACCGAGCGGGCGTAAACCGGTATTCTGCCGCACGAGCCTGCTCAAGAAGGGAAGGGGGACATGGACGCACCATCTGCTTCGCAGCCATGCAGACGGTCTTGATTGTGAACTTTCGACCACACATGTCGAATAGGTCCTCCAAATTGGGACCGAGCAGGTCGATGACAAGGACATTGTGGAGGCCCTCCTGACCGAAGTAGTGGACTTGAGGAACACCGGCTGCGCAGAGAGCGGTCAGAGTCGGCGTTTGTGACGGGCTCCGCAGAGCGTAGCATCCGAATACAGTGTAGCGCTTAAGCGCGAGACAAAAGATGGGACAACGTACGGGTGCCGTTCAACGTCCGATATGACCGGTATTCGTCTCGTAGCTGAGGGGCCTCAGACTTTCGTGGTTCCTATGTGCGTTCAAGGGAACTTGAGAAAATATATGGATGCGGTTGTCCGAAGACTACGCACAAACTTGATGGCGACAGGTTGGTTATTCAAGAGATTTACACCTAGAGCACCCCATGTTCACGACGGCTGGGGAAGGGGGGAGAAACAAAGAAGGGCGGACCGTCAAATACTACACCGAATGAACCCTCGCCAATCTTCTTGCCTACACGAAAATGGGTACCGATGATGCTGTTGGTCGCACCAGACTGCGATGATGGATGGGCGGAGGAGGAAGCAATCACATGAGGAGTAGCCATGGTCGAGAATCCAGAATGAAGGATTGGGTAGAGTAGGGATGAAGAAACAGACGAGGCAACGAGGGAACCTCCGGCGAGGTTGAAGGAGGGGTACACAGTTGCGGGAAGCAAGGGCGGCGTCCTGTCACCTCACTGCGAAGACCCAGTTCCCACGCCCACAGCCTCAGGTTAAGGTCACCTTGTCCGACTCCCTGCTACTCCGCTTTGACACGACCTTGTCGCATTTGACCCTTATAGCGTACCCGGCGCATGGCAGCTGTAAATGGTATGGGCGACGCAGAGTTTCCGCTTACTGGAGAAGGCCAGCCGTTCACACTAGAAAGTCATGGTTACGGGCTCATAACTCGTGAGAAACCGGCAGCCTCAAGACCTGGGTAACGTCCTAAACAAACTCCTCAGGTTAGCAGGCCGATTCGACCTGTCCGCGATGCTTCTCCATGTACACGGCGTACAGCTTTCATGAGATCTGCACGCCACGGAGGACTGGTGCTCCGTCAATCTCCGTTAGGAGTCTGTGACGACTACTTGCATTCCGTGCCTCCGAAGTGCAAATCCGTAATGCAAATGAACTTCGCTTATATTCCACCTGTGCGATGCTAAGGTGAAGTTGAGGTTCTTGAGTTCCGTGAGTCCGGGGTTGACTTCTAGGCTAGCTCATGTCCACCTCGCATGCCGCACGCGTCAGGATTTGGACACGCGGAGCTGAGTTGAGGACATATTCGTCACGGTGGTGCAAAGGGTACTACTCACCTACGAATGCATTCGGGCAGGAGTGAACCCAGATTTAAACCACTTACGCGTAACTCCTAAGATCATCATGGTAAGTCTGTTTATAAACCCGTTCAGAACATCCCTGTGGCGTCGGGCTCACAGCTACTACTGTATCACCCGTCCGCAGAAATAGACTACTACTGAAATGTCAGTAAACTTTTCTTCGTTCCACTCGACGATTGAGACACTCACTCACAGACCTGCAGGTTACTTGCTGGAAATATGACAGTCTTTGCGAGTTTTTTTTGGTGTTCCCAGAGCATTTTGTCGCGCACAGGTCAGAATTCGCTTGGAAATCGATTTAAAGTTATGGCGTATGGTATAATGCCGAGAACCGCAATACAGATACGTCGAAAACCCTCTGCGATGGAAACCTTGACAACTGGCCCTCCAGCCACCGGGCTGAGCGATAGTGCTGATATGGGTGCGTAGTGTAAATCGTCAAAGGTATGGGCGAGACTTACCGATGAGATGAACGATTACAGAGCGCACGACTCCGGAATTTCAGTGCATAATCTTAGGCTGCGAGTACGACATTCTATGCCAGATCGCCATCGCGAAGGATACTCTGCAGCCTGCAAGGCAGTCGCGACAGTGCGTTTGCGCAGCATTGAGGTCGACTGCCCCAAGCTCAAGTCCAACATCGGCAAGCGGCCGCCAAGGTGATACAACACGGGACAACGCAGCGATCCAGATCTCACGGTCAGCCGGCCTCCTAGAACACCCCGTTTGCCTCTCCACCGCACAAGTGTGCCGAGTGAGTAATGCTCGTTCTCATCGGTTGCTAATACGATGATTCAGCATCGACGGCGTGGCCCACTGCCCGGCCTATTGTACATTCTGTTGGGCGAGGTTCCATGCCTCGGGCAATGAGGCAGGGTATTAACCGCGACTGTGCCCGAAGTAGCCTCGATGTCCGAATCGGCGTGACACTCGTACGAAGGCCGATACCCGCAAAAACCAGTCGGTGAATATGGACGACCTCCTAACCATGGTTGTACAAGGCTGAAGCTTGATCGATGACCGTTCTCTTAGGTATTACTCCGTCGCGACCATCGAGTCGATAGATGTTACCTAGTCTGCTGAACTTCCACGCGAACTCAAAGCGTTCACCAAGGTCAAGACGTTCCGATTAATAATTGTATGTCTTCCACATATTGTCACTGGTATTTTGTGCTAACTCCCTCAACGCGCGGCTGCCGCTTCAAGTAGGAAACTCGAATGCCAAAAGCGTCGATGAACCCGGCATCGTCTGCGCCCGCCCGACGTCATCTCGTCATCTCTATTGGACACTACTAGTCTCCGTCGCGCCCATAGCAATAACCTTCTCCCCATAGCCAGCACTGGGCTCGCTTCGCCTTATTATTCAGGCTCATATCTGGGAGCTGATTCAGACAAAGGTCTCACGCCGCCCGCGCAGGAATGTCTGAGCTGACATCACTTCCTTCCGACTCCTTACGCCCTCAACGCTCCTCAACGGTTTCTCGCGTACCGCTCTCACGCGAGATTGTCGCATGTCACCCAGTCCGCCTGCCGCTGACGGGCGCATGCTGTGCTGCGGGACCCGCGTAGCGCAACCTGCGTTTGCTGACCGCCGCATGCATAATCATGTAAATACACACTCGCACCGCACACACCTTAATCATACACACGTCGCGGTTCCATGGCTTGCAGGGTGTCGTTAGAGACCGTGCGACGCTGGTTATGCACAGCTGAATGGGGAGTTACAAAGCATCTGCCAGCTGGCCCCCGTCCTGGGCCTTCGCTCAATGGAGGGCTGATCGAAACCTTGCGAAGTGAGGGCGTCACGCAGGGAGAAGAGCTGTCGACGCCGGCCGCAGGTATCGCTGAGGCAACACGATCGGTGTGGGTACGCAGATCGTGCTCGCTGTACGAGGCCCCGGTGAGGCCGCTCAGTCTGCGCGCCCACACAACATGATGAAACCTCTAGAATTTGTATTGTCCGAGGACCCCACGGTAGCGGATAACTTTGGGCGATACAGATACATTGCAAGCTCGTATACAATTGAGCCGGGTTTGCGGACCACGCTCTCGCAGAAAAGCGCACTGCGAAGACGCTTTGCGCTCGTTGTACGGCTCAAGATACGATGTCTCGGAGGGATTGCACGCTCGACTATCGTACGGGCTGTGCATGACGGCATCGTCCATTGGTAACACCCGAGGACGAAATAATAGTACGAACGCAATTTCGACGAACACGTCGGGGTATCGAAGGACTCTGCGGGGCCACGGCGGGACGCTGGCCACCTGCGTTGATGGTGCTTGCTAAGAACGGGGGCTAGCGCGGCGGTGGACGAGGGGAGGAGCACGGCGGATGCGCGGTGTGGGCGCGCGTGTGCGTTGTGGGCTGTCGAGGGGTCTGGCCTTTTCTTGCAAGGCAAGGCCGAGCGGAGAATGCCTCGGTAACGCTGTGTCGACCTGGGATCCGTTTTTGGTACCGATGCTGCAGGTTTGTTGACCTCTGCGCGTCCATGGGCTACGCGGGTGCCCGCCCGTTGAGAGGGTCCCACAATATGCGGCATAAGGTTTTGTTGGTCGGGTGAAACGTTCCGTGATGGAGCTGCGATAGGATGGAGAACCGGAAAACACTAGGCAAAGGGACATATGCACGACGAACGCGGGCGTTCTTTTCATAAGTCCGGGTGGAGTGACCGAAGTGGTTTGACTCTGCTGTGAGAACATTACGGTAACCTGACTGTCATCGGCCAATGAGAGGAGCTCACATCGAGACAAGGTTCATGTCGACCCTGCCGCATGCGTAAGAGGGGGTTATAGCGAGCGTCGTGGTCGCTCGGGAGGAACGTCATCGTGCGTTGACGAGCAGAGTCCTGGTGGAGTCACCTATAGATGCATGGAGACGTACCTGAACGGAATGGCTGGAGGCGAAAGTAAGGCGGCGAAGAAGCGCACAGCATAGTGGCCATCTGCCGCGAATCTATCTTCGACTCCTGGAACCGTCTGCGTGTACACTCTCTGCGATTGGCCACCCTAGCCCCACGCAGAGTTACCTCTCATTGATCTGGACGTTGGAACGGTGATTGTGGCGCACCGTCCACCACGTCTGCTGGACGCATCGTCCAGTGAGGTTCGCCCGAAAACTGCATGGGTACCGCGGCCCTTGGCAATCACGTAGTAAGCGCGAGGCATCACCTGAGGCATTGACGAATTCTGCACGATTGAGCGACAGCGTGGAGGAGCGTTCACAGGCTGCTAGGTGCACGTGGGCTGCAGAGTATACGGAAGGTTTTCAGGATATGCAGCGATATCTGGAGACGACTCGCGGGGAAACCCTCGACACGGGGAAGGTGGCGCGGTTGCTGCGTGAATGAAGGTAGCCAATGGGGGTCGGGGAGTATGACGGCATCACTGCCTCCCGCGAACGGAGCTGCTTAGGAGCGATTGCGTTATGTGGCCGAACCGATCGCATAGAGAAAAAGAACTTCTCACAGACGCCGGACGGAGATTCGGGAGTGGGTGGGAGCGAGCAGGAAGATTTTTGACGCAGCGACCTGGACACCACGGGCGTGCGGAAGCAATTTGGAAGCTGGGATGACCAAGGAGAATGCATGTTTGCAAGGCTGCGTGGCGTGGACAGAGAACAGGATGTCGGACGAGACTTTGTATGTGAGGCAGAATGCGATTCTTGAGTTGCCGGATCGAGCCCATTTGCGGACATGGTGATCGCAAGCTGAGAAAGCAGAGCGGAAGCGTGACGAGTCACTGTGACCGGCACACACCGCTGACGCCCGGCCGGTGTCGCTGCTCACCAAGCGATTTGTAAAGAGTCGTGTATATACCCCCTTTGCTAACCGCCCGACCTCCCTGTCCAAGCTGCTGCTGACACCTTACCCGACGGCCTCCTCGTCTTATAACTCCCTCCCCCGACATTCATCGGGCCCCGTCTACCCCATCTCGCCAATCATCCACCGCTCCCCGAGCATACTCCTTCTTCGCCTACACAGGCGCACACAAGTATCTACTTCGCATCACCCCCGCCACGCATAGCAGGTCATGTCACCAACGAAGGTGATCAAGCTCACCGTCATTTCGGACATCGTGCGTCTACACGTCTCTTCTGCACTCCTCCGGGCCTCCTCACATGCTGTATGTGTCCCGTAGATCTGCCCATGGTGCTACATCGGCCAGCGAGAGCTGGATAACGCACTAAAGATGTGCAGTGACTTGCCCGTCCAAGTCGAAATTGAATACCGCCCCTACCGCATCTACCCCTCGCTCAGCGACGGCCAATTCCTGGAGAAGCTGCAGTGGTATGAGTCGAAATTCGGCAGCGAGAAGATCAAGACCATGGAGACCATGATATTGCCTCGGGCTCGCGAGCTCGGAATTGATCTGTAAGTGCTATGATTAACGTTACACTGCTATCCCCCTTTTGCCCCCGACGATCTCTACCTCTACACCGATCTATGCCAGCATGAGCGCTTACGTGCTTTCTATGCGTAGGAAATTCACAGACGGAATTATCACACAGACGACTCTCGCCCATCGGCTCATGCTCAAAGCATGGAAAATGGGTGGACAGAGTACGCAACAAGCCCTCCTCGCGGCTCTCTTCAAGGGCTACTTCGAAGCATCCGCCAACATTGGTGACACGGATGTCCTCGCAGACATGGCTGTAATTGCGAAGATGATGACTAAGGAGGAGGTATGTCGTTGTGCCCTGGCTACCAATCACTGATTGACCACGTTTTGCCCAGGCTGTGAGCTTCCTCGAGTCCGATGAGCTTCTGGACGAGGTGGAGACGATGATCAACGAGTCCAAAAAGAAGGGCATTAACGGAGTCCCGTTCATCGTCATCAACGGAAAGTGGGCCGTAAGCGGCGGCCAGACGGCGGAAATATTTACTCAGGTGCGTGCCATCTGCGAAACATCCTTACGTCGATACTCATGCTCGTGCAGATATTTACAAAGCTTGCCAACCACGATCCCACGACGCCGCGACCGACGTACGCCACGCCTTCGAACCCACCCAAGTCAGTCGCAACCGCGCCACTCATGGCGTGAGGTGCTATTTCGGGCTGTACTGTTCTCACGCGCTCCGCTTATACGCGTTGCAGATGATATCCCTATTCCACGATTATTCATCACATCACCCCTTATTGTATGCTTTGGGCGGAGCGGACAGTGGCATTTCGTACTCCTATGCTGTGTTTTAGTTTTGACGCATAGCTATCCTCCTGGTTCGCGCTTCAGCTCATGTGTTGTATTTTATTGCCCCGCTGTGTTCCCTTTTTTACTTGCCTTTTCTCATTATCCATCTCTTTCTCCTCCTCTTCTTCTCCCTCTCTCTGCACATTCATACAGACCTTCGGTACACGTTCATGCACATGACGCAGCGCGCAGATCATGTCTGGTATAGCATATTATTCCACATACTGTATCATGTTATCCTCCTTGGCGTGCCGCGAACGCGCCGCCATAGCACCTTTTCGTGTGAGCGTCACGTAAGGCCTGCATCGTGTGGCTGGTCGTGACGTCACAGACCTCGCGCTCAGTAACAACCCAGATAGTTTCTCGATCCACTAGAGCTCCAACCAGCGAAGGCTCGCTCGACCATGGGTGGCATTTGCGCTGACACGCCCTCGCAGCAGCTGTGGTGCGCCGAGCCATCCCAGGCACCGTACAAAATGAGGCTGGCTCCATGATTCCCCCTCGTCAAGACCTCCTGCCCGCCTCTCGTTTGCCGCACACGACCTAGTCTCACCGAGAGCTAGCCTGTCCCTGCCTGAAGACGTTACAAGACATCCACCTTCAACTATGCCGACTCCACACCAGCACTGGGCTCACGTCTGGATACCCATCTTTGGTGCTTTCATCTGGTTTGGTGAGGATCTCCTTGCGTCCCTGGGTCACCACAGAGACTGACAGGACTTCACAGCGACGCTGTGGGCGTTGATTATCACCTGGCTCGCTCAGGGGAGACCACACTATGTCTCGCAGGACGGGAGCATAGCGTATATCTCCGACATCGGCGCAGACATACTCAAACCGCTGTTCGTCGTGGGCTGCTGCATCACCGCCGTCTCATTCTTCCTCGCGCTGGTCGTGGAGAGATGGCTGCGGCACTCTGGCAGGTACGCCTACATTCTTTTGTTGGAGTCTGGTGTGAAAGGACGCTCCACTCATGACATGGGTTAGGCTGATCGCTGAGATGCGCCGGAGAGAACGCGTGCTGTCCATCCTCGCGATCGTGGGCTCGTTCATCGGCGGGTGCGGACTCATTCTGCTCTCCATCTTCGACACGAAACGGCACCCGAGCCTGCACCGCGTCTTCCTGCTGGTTTTCATCGTGGGTGTCGGATTGAGTGCTATATTCTCCGTACTAGAGGTGTGTGGAGCGCTGTATACGAGATGCCAATGACGATGCTGATGCGCTGTGGCTAACAGTACCGGTGGATCAGCAAGGACTTTGTTGAGCTTCGAAAGCTCAGAATGGCATACATGGTCAAGGGCTTGATCGCTCTCATTCTCATCCTTCTCGCTATTGCGTTTGCGATCGCGCTGTTCCAGGCGACAGATGTCGGAGGTACGTTCACAGTCACGATATCAGGTTCTATACTCACAGCCACCCGCAGCGGTGCTCGAGTGGACCATCGCATTCGGGTACACCTTCTACCTCCTCACCTTCGCGTATGACCTGCGCATGGCGAAGGGCGTGAGCAAAGGCCAATTCTCCCGCCGTCGCCTGCTCGACATGGAGAAGCACGGCATCCCCATCTCCGCCGCCGCTGTGGGCCACGAAGGCGATCACGCGAACACTAGCTCAGTCCCATCCGCGAACGTATACCCCAATGGCTACAGCGGCGGCCAATATGCGCACAGCACGACGACAAACGGCACCGTTGGCACCGCGAACGGGCACCCGGTGTCGTTGCAGAACGGGAACGGTCGTGGAGCGAACCACACGTACAATACCCGAGGATATGCATGAGGCTTTCGACGGACTTCACCATGTATGCAGAGAAAAGCCAGATTCGCACGTTTTGCTAGGCTCGAACCAGCCGTTTTGGAAAAAAGAAATGGTTGGATGGATGGATGGTAATAATTTCCATCTCACCGCTGCCATAAAACCTGCTACCAAGGAGACTGGTTCGAGTCTAACGTTTTGCAGCAGTATACACCCTTGCAGTTATCTCTTGTATATCAGTAGAATAGCACCGTATAATGGTCCAATTACTGTATGCCTAGACAACCCTATTCCGCAGTGCGTAAAACAATCGACATGTGCCAAGGACTGTCGAGGGCTGCACAATGCGGAGCGGCGCTTGTTATCTCCATCTGGAAATGCCGACGTTTGATGCGTGCTGACACGTGATCGCGGTCGATGTCAGTAGCGCGCCGTAGGCCGACGTGACACCGCCGTTCGCGCTGAGCGGTGTCTACCTCACATTCACCAGACTTTCCGCCTCCCCAGCCACACAATGACCAATTCTCCAAGTCCGCCCTCCTCAACTTCTCGCACTCCCCTCCCTCGTGTCCCATCCTCCCCGCTCCGCCCGACCTCGCCCACCACGCTTCGCTCCGTCTCGGGGCCAGCAGCGGCCGGCCGCCGCCGCCCGTCCGCGAACCATGGGCACCCTGCGCCTTCTTCTTCTACCCTTCTACCAGCGGGCGCACAGAAGACACGGGCGAGGGATTTGCTGAGGAAACACTACGGCTTGGGCGTCGGGCCTCCGGCGCCGCTGCACGGAAAGGGCGTCGCAGATCCTATGGACCTGGGTGCGTAGTGCCACCCACGTCGTGTAGGGACGGTGCTGAGGTTCGCTGGGACAGACTCGACGGCATTTGACGCGAAGGCATATTACGAGCAGCTCATCACGACTTCATCCCTTCCGACACTCATTCGGAAAGAGAATGAGCTGCTGAACGGTGCGTGCACCGCAGACTGAGTTGTGCGTCCCGCCGAGTGTTGAATCTGACTTTAGACATACGCGAACTGGATAGCGAGAGGCAGTCGCTTGTGTATAACCACCATCACGAGCTCATAGCGGCGAGTGATACAATAGCAGCGGTACGGCAGCCGTACGGTCTAGTATCGTCGGAATCTCATCATGTTTCTGTTAGATGAAAGCGCGAGCAGAAAATCTCGACGCCGAGATGGACCTCCTGAAAGCTGCCTTCTCTGAAATCTCGCGTTTGTCGGCGGAGGTGGCAGTAGAAGAGAGCGGGCCCGTCGAAATTGGACAACCCGCTACGTCCATACACTAGACTTGTTTACTCTTTAAACGTCTCTTCACCTGAAGATACATTGGAAGGTACGAATATCATTGTATAATTAGCTATTTGAACGGATGTAACACATGGTCATTTGTTGATGGAGAGTGGCGAGTAGGTATGCAGATACGAGTTCGCTCGAATCTTGATAATGGTAAGTGCTGCCCAAAGCCCCTCCGCATCTCTGTCATAACTTACAAGACCACATATATAGGTTAGACGTCTTCTTCGTACCGCGCACGTTGCATGCCCAGTAAATCGCTACAGGTCAGACGCGCGCGTTCAATAAACAATGCTGCGTCGCGCGCGCAGTCGGTGCTTCCTGTATCGCTGCTGATACGATACGACTGCAGTAGAACCAGGTCGCGCTCGTCTACACTCTCTTCTGGCTGCGTGCCGTTTTGCGGTGTGGCATCTCGGCCGGCAGTCACATTCGCGCAGGTTCTTTGTGACGATGTGCTGCCTGAGGAGTAACGAGCAATGCAAAACCTGTACCTACGACATCTCCTGCCACACGATGGAGATGGGCGCTGCACCCCGCCGCAGCACCAACTTGTACTTCTCGTAGCCGCGGCGGGAAGGTGAAACAAAGTATATGGCGAGCGGAGGCGGCTACCTCGTGTCGTTCATTTAACCCCTACATTGTGCAGCTAGGTCATCGACCTCCTTGTCCGGATCCGAACGTCTTGCACGTCGTCCCCATTTTTGCAGCAACGTTCCGATTGGTTTGTCCCGCGGCTGACGTCAGACAGGCGCTTCCCTTTCTGTAGTCATGTCGAGCAACTTGAACACCAGCGGTTTAAAAGAAAAGACTGACAAGAAAGTTCGTCCCAGGGCGTGCGATCAATGTAGGCGAAGGAAAGGTAAGCACCTATTGCTATCTCATTCTTCTGCGACTACGTGCTTACGACCCGACCCTAGTACGCTGTGAGTACAAAAAGGCTTCGGGCGCCCTTTTCCTAACCTGTATTCTTTCTGCAGGTAATGGAAGGGATATTCCCATTGGAAGCCGATGTGCGAACTGCGTGGCGTTCGAGTACGAGTGTACTTATATAGCACCGACGAGTAGCGTAGGTCCCACCTTTTCGTAGGTTGTCGAGCCTAAAAGGAGTACTAATCTGGACCCTAGAAACCTCAAATAGATGCAAAGTGAGCTAACTCGCCTTAGGCCAGAAACTCATGGCGAAGTTGTTGTTCACACCCTCCAGTTATGTCAAGGATCTTGAGACTCAAATAGCTGAGCTGAAGAGACAGCTCGAATCGGTGAGTTGCACATTGTATCGCAATCAATTACAGGACTTACTCCCATCTGACAGATGAACGTCAAACCATCGGAGTCGCCAACACGATACTCACAAGCCATTGACTACGCATCGTCCGATGGCCCCCAGACCTTTGGTAACCCTTCTTCATCCAGCACACCGACCGCTCCTGTCGTGGGCTCAGATATCCAGAATCTCCCCCAAGATGACACGGAGACTAAGGAGGAACTTATCGAGCTGATGCATAGTATGAGCCTGAATGTCAAACACACGCACTTCATTGGCAGGTAAAGCAGCCTGGTATTCGTGAGAGCAGCGGTCGCTCTGAAACGAGAATTTACCTCCTGGGGATTCGACCCGGACTTCGATCATTCTTGTAGGGACGAATTTACCGCGAGACAGCCCGAATTTTGGGAGGACCTGCCCGTATGTGCCAATGAAATCACATCTCTACCCCCCTTGTTAACCGTCACGGCTCGTAGAAGCTCATTCGGGCGGAAACATCCTATCCTCCTATGGCGTTTCCAAACGCATTCCTCATGGGTAAACTAGTTCAGGAGTACTTCGTCCGCATGAACGACATCTACCCGCTCCTCCATAGGCCTACGTTCGAATACGGGATCAGCATTGGCCTTCACCTGAAGGACGAAGGTTTTGGGTCGACCGTCCTCCTTGTGTGCGCTTTAGGCTCAAGATTTGTCGACGACGAAGGTGTCTTACCGCAAGGGATCAAGAGTTGGCATTGGGCCGGGTGGCACTGGTTCCAACATGTCAACTCGTCCCGAAGATTCGTCCATACCTTTGCACCTCGTGTCTACGACCTGCAAATATGTTTCGTACGTGTACATCAATATTTATCGTTGCGCTTGGGCTAATGTAATCACGACAGCTGTTCGCTATGTTTGTCGCAAATTCTCCGGTACCGCATGCTATCTACTCCGTCATCGGCCACGGCCTCCGACTAGCTACAGATATGGGCGCGCATAGACGAATAGCATACGGAGCACGCCCAACAATCGAAGATGAGCTTAAAAAACGAGCGTTGTGGTGAGAACCTCTGCGTACGTTGTAGCGCGATTCTAACGATGATACAGGTGTCTTTTTGTCAATGATCGAAGTATGTGCGACAAGTTTGGAAGACCGTATAACATCGATGACGAAGAGTAGGTTCTCCTTATTCTTTCGTCAGGCTGTTTGCTTACTCTGTTTCTCACTAGCTTGGAGGTTGGTCTTCCCGCAGAATGTGACGATGAATATTGGATCGTCGACGGGCAGGATGTTGCGTTCGCTCACCCTCCCGGAACACAGTCTAAGATTGCAGCCTTCAATTGCATGATACGCTTTTCACGTATACACGCGGAAGGGTTTAGAGTTGTAGTAAGTTCGCGTACGGTTTTGATCTTTCGGCTACGCTGAGACACTTTATGACAGTACTATACCGATCCGGTCAAACTGCATTCCGACCCCGAACGCGCACAGAGTCGTATCCGAACTGGATCCAAAACTAAATGAATTTATAGATTCTATCCCCGAGTATTGTACGTGAATGTTGTTGTGTCGTATCCCTTATGTCTCTGACATCGAAGTTATGCTGACAGTGCGATGGTGCCCTCACAGAAACAATAGCGTCTTCACCAACCAATGAGCGTTCATATATACGTGCTACTACTTCATCCAGATCATGATACACCGAGCCTTTGTGCCCTTACCTGACCGACCTGCCCCCCTGCCATTCCCATCACTCGCCATATGTACCAACGCAGCCAGGTCGGCCCTGCATATCATGGACGCTCAATTCACGAACCTCCGCGACTTCACGTTCCCGCAAGCTTAGACGGATGGGGCTTGCCGCCGACACGGCGAAGGATCTCAAAGACGTTCAAAGGGCCGATTTCATCCTCTCTCAGTTCGAGAAACGGTGCGTCAAGTCGGCTGCTAGTTGTTGTACGTAGTATTAATCACACTTCTTTGTGCATAGTTGGATCGGAGCTACGCGCCTTGGGTAAATCACCTCTGATATGATATGATAGTAGACGATCCTGACCATTCCGCAGATATATTCTGCACGATGTCATTGAGGTAGCCGCGGCTGCAAGTTCCACCGTCCACGAACAGCGCAAACGCAAAAGAGTCGCACACGACAATGCTCCGAGCACAAGTACGCTACATACTGTCCACACGCTCGAGCCCGATGCGCGACGCCTTCGACATTCGCCCGAGCCCGCGTTCCCTAGGGTGTTTCACTCGCAAGCAGAAATCACAGGGCGTCCCGATGGCCAGTTTGTCCTCCCCGTGCACAGCAACGAGCTCGGACGGCTGCCCATCTGGCCGCACCTCGAGCCCTCCGACGCCGCGCCCCCTGCGGTTCCAGGGAGCTTCGGCGGCACCCTCTGGCCGTCGCTGAGCGAGGAGACCTTTGTGGACTTCGACCCCGAGCGTGTTCGAGAACCTCTTCCCAGAGGTTGCATACGGCGATGTGACTGGCTCCTTTGGAGAGCAGAGCAGTGCGGGGCTCCAGGGTGACCATGGGGACGCTGGGCTTGTTGGTGGACATATGCAGCCGGGACTGTACATGCTGCCGTACGGGACCGGAAACGGAGCAGGGGTCGACCCGTTTGTGACAGATAATTACCCTGGTCCGTACACGTCCACGTAGCTGCTCCAGCTCTTTCAGCACTTTGTGTGCGTGCAGTGTCATGGTGATGACTGTGGACGCGCTTGCAGTGTTGTGCCAGTCATCAGCTAAGGTAGAGCTCATCCACAACTGCGACTATCACGTGATGTGTGACCTATGTGACCGCGCTAAATTCAACGT
>KN840556.1:1446-72776 GCA_000832265.1 Phlebiopsis gigantea 11061_1 CR5-6
GTAAATGTCGTGGTCGTGATTCCAAGTTGTGAACCTCGCGGTCGTGTCGGATTCCGAGTTGTGAATGTTGCAGTCGTGATTCCGAATCGTGAACGTCGTGGTCGTCACAGAGTTTCCGGGTTGTGGCTGTGATTGGTGAACCAGGCAGCAGGCGGGAACTGCATTCTAGCCGACAGGCCGTAATAATCGTAACGAGAAGGAATATGTACATACCTTCTGGGTACTGGTGGAAACACCTTAACCGCTGCTGTTGCTGGTACGACCAACTTGAACACCATGGCAGCAAGGAACTCTCCACGGTACACAACGCAGCTTGCCACATGAGCGGGCCCGTCACATCGCTGTGTACCGAGTCGAGTGAATGCATGGTATGGCCCGAGTTGTCGCTGACAGCATGGCCTTAGCAAGGACACTTAGCACCATTCTGGCACATTGCAAGAGTTGAAAGAACGAGTTAAACGGGCAATACAAGCCTGTATTGGTGGTAAATGGTAGAGATGTAAGTACACTATAAGCGATCAAATCACAGCGGTAAACCCAGATGAAGTTGCAATGAGCGCGCCAGCTTTAGCTTACTCACGTCCTCCTCGCCTTTATCTTCCTAGCCCTCTTCTTGCAGTTCTGCATCTGTAGCGCAAAGAGTTCTCGTTGAAGCGAGTATATGTGCTCTAGCAGCTCTTCTCGCTGAGAAAGCAGTCGCCAAGATCAAGTTGGTCAGTATATGTCGTTGAGTAGAGCAAGCATATTGTACTGACTGAAGTGTCTGGTGGGAATGGAACCAGTTTTGACGGAGACTCCGGCTCAGTCATAGATGAGTCGCCACTGTCTGACGATGCCTGTGGGCTGTTGGCCATATGAACATTGGCAACACGGGCAGTACTGGCTGCCGACCCTTGCTTTAAATGGCGAGGCGGCGTGGCAGGAGACCTGTCAACTAGAGGTCGCGATCGCTTGCGTGGACTAGTGGGTAGTCTGCTCTTGTTGACATTATTTGAAGGTGAGTTGCCCTGGCATTCTAAAGACGTGACTGAGGTACTGCTCAAAGGCGGTGCAGGGCTATCAAGACCCTTTGGGGATGGGCTCCAAGGAAATGAGATAACGAACTCCTGCACCAAGTTAGTGAGTGAGCTACGCAATCACATACCAGGCAAAAGGCTCACTGTATTGCGTTCAACAGGCGGAAGAACAAGCTTAATCGAGTCGGGGATATTTCCTTGACTTGATAACTGCACTTCTATATGGACTTGAAGGCTATCTCCGTGAGTTGGCATGATATTTCTGTGGAAGTGTGCTGGTTTTGGACAAAAACAAGTTATGTGGACATGCTGTGGACGGTGGGGCCATGTGGCCACGTGCCATGGCGTGCGCGCAGTTTCCCGATTAATTCCACTTGTTTCTGTTCGTCTCTGCCTGTGTGACCTCCTCAGACCTACCAGTGCATTGCTCCATGAACGTGTCTGTGGACAGTGATCCATCCAAAGCCCGTTTGGGAGCAAATTTCCAAGACGTCCGCGGATGCGATAACCTCAACATGGATCGGCTTGGACAGTCTATGGCCAACTTCCAGGGTACACCTCCGCACCGACTCGGATTCATCCATTCTCCTTCCCCTTCTCTCTTTGGCTGCAGTGACAACACTCGTACAAGTACCCCGCTAGAGCCAAATATTTTCCAGCAGCGCGATTTCTTGTCGGAAAATTTTTCTAGTCATTCCAACACGTCAACGCCTCTTCTACGTGGGCCAGGTACCTTTGGCCTCGATGATATAGCACCCATACAACAAGGTCGTAGCTCGCACTCAGCAGAAGGGGCTCTACTGCGCATTTATGATATATCCCGTGAAACGTCTCATGAGGTATACAGACTTTCATCAGAGCTACGGTACAGTGATTCTTGTGTGCAACAAAGGCCTACCTAATTCCCTTTTTAGCCGCACCACAGCTAGTATTACGGCTACCTTAGAAGGCTTACATGAGCAGATCAAGGTCCTTGAGTAAGTTGAACAAAATTCAATACCGTAACCCGACATACTCACAAAAACTAGCGCAAAGCTTGATAATCTACCAGCAACCAGCAGTTCTCGCCATGGCCTTTCTCATACTCGCACGTTCACGTTCACCGTCAAATCGCGAGAGAACTACCCGAACGCCAAATTCTGGGACGTAGAGGAATGGGCTAACTGGGGGAAAGAAGATATGGGCAACACTGACACGACGTCGAAGGAAAAGAAGTCCGCAACCACGAAAAAGAAAGGTTCGTATCTTACTGATGAAAATGGACATCTTATTACAGCTCAGCAAAGGAAGAAACTCTCGACCGCAGCGCGGGAGATGTGGCGAGAGATGGACGTTCAGTATGACCCGAACGACCCAAATACCCTCAAGCCGCCAACTTCCTGGAGCAACTTTGCTACGAAGGCGCATCGTGACTGGCTTCGTTACGAGGTGGAGAACAAGGTCGACTTCATGTCTCTATGCTCCGATGGGTGGAAGACGCAGCAGTATGCTGTTGACAACTACCCACAATGGAGACAGAACCATAAGCTTGGCCCTGACGGACGCCTGATCACAGTCAAGCTCGAGACCCAGGATGACGGCGATGTCTATGGCGATGACAACAAATCGGGTACGGACTCACTGCCAGCAAGTATTGAGGACAGCTCCGAAGACAGACGTAAGCGTAAGGCTGGCGACACTCATAATCTCGGAGCCGCCACGAAAAAAGCGAAGCCTGGCCGGCCAACTGCCACACTCGGCGGTATAAACAAGAACAAGCCGGCCAATCCGCTGTAGGTTGCGAATAATACTCATCGTCTACAGACTAACTGTTGTGTGGTGCAGGTTCGGCCGGGTTCAGCGACAAGAAAAAATCCAAGATGTCGCAGAGCCGACTTGCACGCCAAATACGTCAGGAACCCCTAGCAACAGCTCGCCAGCCGCCGAAATGCCCCAAGTGGCCTCTCCGAATCTCCCCCTGTCATCTATCCTCAACCCTGATTGCAACGTGCCAGCTTCGGCTGCTCCACTGACCCCATCTCTGGTTACGCACCCAGGCTGTGCAGCGACACCGTTGGCATCTGCAGCAGGCGAGTTGGAGCCGCCTACGATACCAGTAGGTCACGCCGGTCAGGTCACGCCGGCGACAGAGAGGGCCGACTCACTGGAGCCGCCATTCACACTCAACCAGTCCGGCCAGGGTGCGCCGCCTTCAAATGGTTCCTGCGAGGTCATTTCCGTACAAGGCCAAGCTGTAACGCCACCTCTACCGTCACCACCCGTGATATCGACTCGGAGCATATACGACGCGGTGTCGAAGACGTCCCAGGCTGATATAGTGTCAGGTATGTCAGCCGGGGCTCCAGCTTTGACTGGACCGGCAGTGATGCGACCCACAGATGACCTCACGGTACTGTACTAGCGTTCTCTAGCGAAAGCGAACATCCCGCTGACTTCGTACCTCATCTGATAGGTGACAGCAACGATCCTGGCCTCGAGCACACCTAGCGTATCAACCGGAGATCCATCCATTGCGCCAGCAATGACGCAGCCCCGGGCCACAGCTGACTTGACGGTATTGTACCATCTTCCTCTGGGAAACATGAGCATATTTCTAACATCATACCTTGAGTAATAGACTGCACCGACGCGCCGTGTACGGGCGCCTCGCAAGTTGCTGGTTGTCAAAGAGCATGGACCCCTTACCGCAAAGTCAGTAAACTCATAGCTCGCATACTGATATATGATAATGACACCCTCTAGGACTCTCTGTGCGAAGGAATGGGCTCAAGAACACAGCCCCCCATACGAAGCCGAATTTGCAAAGTACTGGAAGACGCTACCAGCTGTGGACAGGAAGGTACGTCATCTAAGTACAGACACGCCGATGCTGCCTCCATTCTCATACGGATCACATGACATGCAGGTTTACGAGGACATGGCTGTAAAAGCGGTGAGCCTCAAAGTGCGTCTCTACTGCGACGTTGGTCTGATTGAGTATACTATTTCAGAAATCAGTCAAGTGCGCGTGAAGACCTTCGAGCTTGGTATGCGACAGTTTCGGCGTAATTGCTGCATATACTCATATCATGGTGGTATATAGGACACATTTCGTACACTGTTTCCTCTATGTCGAGACTTGAGGCTCTCAGAGTAGTACGCACCGGCCCTGGCACAGTGGCATCGCTCCCGCAGGTGTGCGACCACATCATCCCATCTTAGATTAGCATATATCGCAATATCTCGTACATATATTAAGTTATATTCTGTTATATTCACTTAGCTATGTCGAATATATTCTCTTATATCTGGTTATATTTGGCGGGTGTGCGTACTACCATGTCATCAATCAGCTTAGTTTTGCGTAGTCCCTCTTAGATCATGATCTAACTGGAACTAACCCAGTTTCAAAAACATTGTGAAAATCTAAGATGGTTAGCTTTGGTTAGTTTTGCGTAGAACAGAACCTCACTGGGATTGATGGCTCACAGCGAGCGGGATTTGCCGGGACATCATCCCTGTTTTCGCTGTTCTCTGCATCTGCCTCGGGGAGATATCTCTGGTGCCCGGTATGCAACTGAGATCCTGAAAAACGCTTGCGCAGAACATACGTATATATATGACTTGGTAGATGTTTCCCTACCAGATGGGACTATGTCTACAATTTGTCCATTTATCTCATCCTTGTCTGGAGTGTTACTTACTGACCACTGTGCAGAAGGTTATCAGTGCCGCATCTCCCCTTTGTGGTTTCTTGCAGTGAGTGGACGTGGCAATAGTGTCTGAGCAATATATGTATAGCAATGACCTATTAAAAACGTTGAGGTTTGAGACTAACTTGACTCCTACACGCTTCAAGCTCGACGACATTGCGACAACTGCTAACAGGTTTCGGCTGTGGCATCTGCCTCCGGGAGGGGAGACTAACAACTGCTCGAAATTTTAGTCATCAATTTCTATAACTCGCAACTATCGCCAGTACCAAGTCTTACATCGGTTTAAATAATTTGACACAGGACAGTACTGCTCAAAATTCTGATGACATCGTCTACCTTGTGGAATGGAGGGTATTGAATAAATTCGTTTTCAGGGCGTAGGAACTCAATTGAATGGCAGTGGCCAAGCCATCATGCATCATGCATCACGAGTCGTTTATACATATAAATTTACTCTCAAATCTCGCTCATCTAACGGTTCGTAGGACATCTCTCCAAGGATGCATCTATAGCTAAATGTTGCGTTTACTTCTAGTAGACGCACCAGCGCATTGAAAACGCCCAAAGGAAGCCCAAGAAAGCTGGCAGAATGTCACGATGACCAGTACGCCTCCGCCATCAGGGTACGCCCTCTTTCCTCGTATTCCGGTGTTCGGTTTCTGATATGCCTAAGCTGGTATGATGTGATTCGGATCCGACCGTTGCAAGCGAACTGCTGGCTCATCGCGTATGCCGTCGCTCTTTTATAACGGTTGCTATGCCATGATTACGCAAACCTCGCAGGGGATCCTCCGCGCAAGCCTTAGACTCCAACCGTTGATAAAGCACGGCACTGCGCCGACCAGGCGTGCGCGTGACCCTCGACTGTCTTTGTTGAATTGCCTGATTGCAGGAAAGGCGCGCAGTCTCACGCTAGAACGCGACGCCACAGGCTCCTGAGGGGCAAGTATTTGTTCTTGTCGCGTTCGCTTACCACGACGGGCTACGTGCTTGACCATATCCTCACAGGGCGTATCATCGGCCCTAGGAATGTCCTCAGGGCTAGGTAGCTTGTGATACTCGGCGCAGATTGTCGCCACGATGGACATACATATAACGAAGCATCCAAACGCTCTTCCGCCTCCTGCATGAGCGCGACTCCTTACTCGCCGCGATACACCGCGCACAGCGTTCTCCCGCGATGCCACAACACCACACTATCTTCTTCCTCGGGGCCACAGGCTTCCTCGCAGGTGACGTCCTGCACCTGCTCGGGCGCGACTACCCGAACTACCACGTCAAGGCGCTCGTCCGCAATCCCACCCCGGAACGCGTCGCGAAACTCAAGCAGCTACACCCGAACCTCACGGTCGTGGAGGGTGACCTGAACGACGCACAGCTCATCGCCGACCAGGCCGCCACAGCGGACATCGTCATTAACTCGGCAAGCTCGGACCACTGGCCCAGTGTCAAAGGTGTGTGTGCAGCCTGGCTTGCAACCCTGCAGTCTATGTGATCACAATCTGCTAGCCACCCTCGATGGGTTGGAGAAGAACGCTGCGAGCCGGTCGAGTGATCCGCCGCTGTACATCCATATATCGGGATGCGGTATTATCAGCGACAACATCCGTGGCGAGAAGGTCGAGAACCCCAAGTTCTGGTCTGACATTGGGCTAGACCTGAAAGAGTGAGCCTATCACACTGCCCCTGCTAGTAAATTATATTTATGCATCTTAGCTGTGACCAGTCAAACACACATCTCGAGTCGGACATTCCGGTGCGCACAAGCCCTTCCAGCCTCCCACGTCACGTCTGACCTGCTTCCCAGATTGTAGCCGCAGGAACCCGCAAGGAGAACCCCATCCGGTCGATCATCATCTACCCTGGGCAAATCTACGGTGTAGGCCGAGGTACGTACAGTGTCGATGGCCAAGAGAGAGCCGTTCACCGCCGTCAGATAGGTGTGCAAAAAACGACGTTGTGGCTGCGCATCTTCATGGACTACGCCAAGCGCGTGGGGTACGTGGGTACCTGGGGGCGTGGCTTCAACGCGCAGAACACAATCCACGTCGAGGACATGGCGGCCGCCGTGCTGTTCATCTTCAAGGCCGCCGTCGAGGGCCGCGCCGAGGAGGGCGCGAACGGCCTTTGTGAGTGTCTTGTGTGCGTGCGTGCCCGTGTTTCGGCAGCTGACTATGCTCGAAGACTTTGCTGTCACGGATAAGATTCTGTCCTACGGAGAGTGGACCAAGCTGATGGGCGATGTGAGTGTGTGACGAAATATGTTATAGTTGGGACTGAACAGTTCGCGTGCAGCACTTGTACAGCAAGGGGGTCGTCAAGGAGCCTGGCTGCAAGCCTATGTCGCCTGAAATCGTCGAGCCTCTCGGCAACTGTGGGTGCTTGTTCCTAGTTGATGTGGCTAGACACTTATCACATCTGCAGACGGGTGGTCTCTCCTCGGTGGGAACTTGTTCGCGAAGGCTGATCGCCTGGCGCGCATGGGCTGGAAAGCGGTCGAGAGTTCGAAGGTCTCTCTGATGGACAACCTTCCTGAGGCGATTGATGCAGCACTAGAAGACGATAGGCCATACGTACATATTTCTTGAGCTACGTAGTGCGTTATACCGTCTCGTATCACAGGAATCGCATGCTCTGAGCACATACGCCTATTAAGTCGCGAGCAATGTATTGAGTCTATGGTGCGACACAGGCCCTCGAAACCCCACGGTGTGCATCGCTTGCATCTCCCAGAGCTTGCAACGAAGCCATGGTTGGGAGCATCAGCCATCAAGTGCGACCTGGCCGAATCGCAACAAGGTCCAGAAGCCATGTTTGCAGCTTCGCCAGGGCTGCACGTATGCGGTACAGCGACGACGTGGTGCGACTTCTGTCAAAGTTGGCCCGTACTGTGCTACATTCGTAATTCGGGAAGGCAGATTGACACGCGAGCGCTGCATATGTATCGTTGCAGTGCGTGTTTTTCGTGGGATGCGTGGATGGCCAGGAATCCGTCGGACGGTGCTGAACGGACGCCGAAGATGTTCACGGCTTCCTGCGTGCAACCTCGCGTAAGTAGATGTTTCATGAGCCTAGAGACACGATTATATTCCTAAGGCCCAGGAAACATCGAAGACACCACAAATTGCTGATGTCGAGTTGATGTCGAGACAGTCGAGGCAAGGGGAGATCAGAGATGACCCTCGGTGCCCCCATTCGGTAACTCCATTCGTTCGGTTGAAGTGGAGAGCGTTTTGAATTGTGACGGCGTAGAGCCAACGGGGCAGAACGCCGCAGGTCGGCTAAGCGTTGGGCGGCAGAGCTTGCGAGGAACGCCTGATGTCTGCCCTGATGGACTTGGAAATTAGAGGTCGGTTCCTCCCGCCTGGACGCCCGCGCGCCGTGGTTAGGCGAAAGCATACATATACTCTTTGTGTCCGCGGCGGGGACTCCGCATCTTTACCTAGTGGACAGTCCATAGCAAGCGATGGGCGAGTGGGATCTAAGCCTCGGTGAGGTTCATTTCCGACCACGTTTATGTACTTACTTACCATTTATTTAGGTACCCTCTTCGTAGGGATCATCTGTGAGTCGATCATGTCTCTCTACAGACAAAGCAACTCACCTTCTTGTCAGTCAACACCTTCCTCTTCGGACTGGTCTGTTACCAATTCTTGACCTATCACCGGAGGAGTAAGGTGCACTTGTACACTTTGAGCGGCAGTGGCTAATTGTCTGTTAGAGTTCAACGACCCCTTGCCCCTCAGGTATGCACGCATCGTAGCCACACCGTGCCATCTGCCTCCGTGTAAGATGCTCATAGTCGGCTAGACTTATGGTCTTTTTCCTATTCGCTCTCGACACTGTCCACAGTATTGCGTAAGTTTATGGACAACCCCGCAATGGCGCGATAGGCTCACTCGCAGTGCGATATGATAGGGTCATCTGGATGGGGTACCAATACTGGTAAGTTTAATTTCGGTCGATGAATGAATGCATCACTCACCTCGCGCCTGCCTCAGCGTGACAGGGTACGGCAAGCCCGAGACCCTTGAAGGTGGCATGGTTTCATGTATGCGCTCGTGGTGAATATTCTAACGGCGACATTTAGTGGCGTTGTGGCCTTATACGCTCACTCCGATCGCCACAGGATGGGCGTCCATGGTGACCCAAATTTTCCTGGGTTGGCGGTGAGGACCTTCATTGCGTACGATATCATATCCACTACTCACAAGGCCCTGGCACGGATAGCATCTATCGGTTCACTGAAAACAAGTATCTGTACGGCTTCATCATCGCGCTGGCGATACCGTCGTGCGCCCTTGGCATGACTTGTGGTATCAAGGCTTGGATCATCAAAGTGTCAGCCCCTCCCGCTCTCCAGCGTCCTTGGCCTTAGGCTTACCCCTCCACACAGTTCCGCCAAGCTCGCGGTGTTGACGAACCTCGTAACTGCATGGCTTGTAATGCAGGTCTTCGTCGACATTTTTGTGACATGTGAGCCTTCTTTCAGAGGGACTCAGAGAAGTCACCGCAGGGCGCAGCTGACAGCGCGCAGGTACCCTGGGCTACATCCTCGCGCGGTCGAAGACGGGCTTCAGCCGAACGGACAACGTGCTCAACCGTCTCATCCGCGGCGCGATCCAGACGGGGCTCTTCGCGGGCATCTTCTCCATTGGGGACCTCATCACCTTCACGCGGTGGCCGCAGACGAACTTCTACGGCATGTTTGCGATACCCATCGGCCGCATCTACACCAACGTGAGTACACTATGATGGTAAATATATGCGTCGTGGTTCACCGTGCGAATGCCACAGACACTCCTTGACACGCTCGTCAGTCGGACAGACATCCGCGCGCAGCTACACGGGACCGTGGACTTTGGCAGCCCCGTGAGTGTCTTCCACCCGTTTTCCCCAGGTGCTCGTAGTCATACCGCGGACACCTGAAGGGCCAGTCTCCTCCGAGCCTTATACGCTGGGCGCGCTCTGGAGGAAGCTCATCGCAGGCCACCTCGGCGGGCAACACCGTCCAACTGTCCGAGATTGCGGTACAGAAGGAAGTTGTCGTGTTCGGCGAGAGCGAGCTGCCCGACATGGGCGATCGTAAGTACCAAACTGCCTCTGCCGGGTCGGCGTGAGGCTCGTGGGGTCTTTTCTGCCATAGTTCTGGCTAAATATCTTGGATGTCCTGTGGTAATGCAGTTCTGCCTCTGTGATATGGGCAGACCCGGCTGTCGGCTAAATACACTCGTTTGACAATCTCAGGCTGGGATGTAGTAGTGAGTGTGAATTTGCCAGTATATATCGGGAGGACACACTTTTTATTTCACGAGTTTCAGTCACTCTTGACGGTCATAGCCTATGATACACTTGTCCAGATTCCCGAGGAGTCGACTCGGCCTAGAGCGTGACAATTCGTGACTGTGTCATCTCACTGGCACGTGCTGTGTGACCATCGGTGGCTCGTCGGGCAAACGAGATACTTACGAGCTCTTTTATGTGGAAAGAGGATGTACTAACTGGCATATATCTGCGTATACAGAGGTTTCGATCTTCTGAGAGTGTGCGCACTTGCAGTCGGGAACCTCAAGAGACCTCAAGGTGTCTCTGACGAACGTTCTCACGACAAAGCGCTGTGATCGAATTCGGCGCCAACGCTCAAACATCTGTCAAACGTCGAGAGAGTACCTCGAACCGTAGTTACCGTTTCGTCTCCTGAAGCCGTACGCTCATGTCTACTGGCCTGACAGAGATACGGGGGGAAGGTGCGTCTGACCCCGTCACGCCCCGCAGATTGGATCTGTGTAACCTGACACCACCGCTGCTGCACACAGTTTATTGAGCTAAGCTAAGGCATCCTGGAGAACATCGCGTATATAACGTCGTAACGCACTCCATTCCTTCGTCAGACTCACCTACCTACCAGGTATGCTTGATACTTCGCTCTCGCCCTTCTGTTCTAGCACCTTTCTGAACGCTAAGTCATCAGACATAGTCGTTCATTACCTAGAAGCCATCATGTCAGACTCCTCGTCCACATCTTCCGGCACTGCAGCTGCTGTTGGAGTCACTCTGGTTGTTGTGTTGGCCCTACTCGTTGGTGGACTATTGTTCCTTTACATTCGCCGGCGGAGAGCGAAGATGGGAGTCGTCCAGCATGTGGAGAACGCGGGGAGACACAGTCAGGTGCTAGACAGAAGTCACCCTGCATCGAGAGTCACACCGTGGTCCTCCGATGGCGAAACTCCGCGATTCAGTACGTTGCATGTATGTGGTCGCTCTGTACCAGATGCTGATGCATGCGACCTATCAGCTCATAGGCCTGGAGAAGACATGCGCGTAGCCCGCCGGCGGTCGGACGGTGGGTGGGAGTTCTCCGAGTCCCTGACGATCCAACCTGTGCCGTTTTCGTCCGAGCTACGCTCAGCGTGTTCGTCTCCGACTTCGTCCATCGCAACAACGACCTTCCTCAGGAAGGACAAGAAACTGCTGGGCGAGCTCACGACGCGTGGCTATATCGAGATGGATTCGGAAGGGCTCCCTCCTCCCGCGTACTCTCCTCGCTGAGAGCCTACTTTCTATCGGAATATCATTCGGGCTTTCTGTCATCTGCAATTACGGGGTACATTTCAGTTTCCACTGGCCTGGAGCTCATTATTGACTATTATATATACTTGGAGTCCTGGAAGCGTATTTTACTTCATGCTGTGGCATATGCTTCACTGATCTATAGATTCAAGAATATTGCCTTTATTTTCGCGCGAAATACATGCTGTAAACAAGTTGTGGACGTGAAACTGTGCTTGCGTCAAGTCTGGGTCGCGGAATGGGTGTCGATTATGGGCGCTAATCAATGTGATCTGAGATTAGATTAGATTGAGCAGGTACTTCGCACCATCACAAACATTTTCCTTTGCCGCCGCGAAGTTGTCCTCTTCCACAGGCGTAATTATCCGCTGCAGGGCAGCCAGCTTGCCCTCCTACGCATTTGGCACCGGGTTATCTTGCAACAGCCATGGATGATACGGAGGATAGAAACGACATGATGGATGTCGACACCGCCCCACGTCCCGCAAAGAGATTCAAGGTGCGTCTCTCTGGCCTGCGAAAGTAGCTTGCCAATACTCATTAGTACCTCTTGCATTATAGCACCAATCGCGGAAGGCAACCCTTAAGCAGGTTCACGTTACCTCTGCCCTTGCTCGTGAACAGCTTGACCAGGACATTGGCGTAGGTGTCAAGCTTTCCGTATATCTGCACAGATACTCATAACGATGTCCTTAGGAACAAGACTCTCACTTCCACGAAGCTTTGGACCAATGGCGGGAACTCAACCTCGCCCCGAAGTTCTTGGAATTTGCGAACAAGGTGGATGGGCTGTCTGCCTCGATGGCCCTCCTTGTGCATCACTGGAAAGACGTTGTAGAGCTTTGGTTGGACGCAATGGACAGTACCGATGAGGAGGGACTGAAACCGCTACTCGAGTGCGTACACATCACATCTTACTGGTACACATAGACCCTCATACCTCTAAAGTCTATTGCAGAAGCTCGCACACGACCTCCGAACGACCATACAGTCCTTGTATGCCTCCATACAACAGCGCCTACTCAAGCTGCTGCCTCGTGCACTCGCTGCGGAAACTCTCAAAATGATACTTGATACGTTCTCAGTTGTCTTCAAGTATGTCGCAATCCCATCCCAGGCCATCGACGAGGCTTGGTCAGCGTTTGCGGAAGTCCTGCCGAAGTGCGACCCGGAGGTGCAGAGGGCGGTTGCAGAACTGTGGGGTACGACCGTTAGGAGGTTGAAGACGCAGGCGAGGGAACAGTGCGTCCTCGCGATTGTGTCGAGTGCAAACCCGGACGTAAGCTCCTGGGTGTTTGTCTCGGCGTGCAAGGTATGTTTCACTTTGTGTATTCCAGCAAAGGTAGTTCTAATTCGACTTTTCTTAGTCCGTCTCGCAAACATTACACACCACGACCTCGTCAATATTTGCCCCGCTGTTGCGATACTACCTCTCCTGCGAGGACTCAGAGGACGTGTTCACAGTCTTGCGGCGACTTCTTACTGCGTTGTCTCACCATTGTAAATCGGCGGACCAATTCTCCCCCATATCCGATTTCCTTACTGAGGAGTTCACGAGCTCACCGAAAGAAGATTCAGAAACTCTGCGAAGGCTTCTCGAGGTTGTCACTGTCCCATGCTCCGTTAGGCAGGGATCCAGGATGTCTGGTAAGTGTCTAAAATGTATCCAAACCCTACGCATGCAGCTAACTATATCTTGCGTATTAGCAAAACACCTAGCCACCCTCTTGTCGCACTTCCAGTCGTTACCATTTGCTGACCGACTCCACGAAGCTCTCCTCAAGTTCAGCGCTGCGTGTCTCACTGCGGGTGACATGGCCCTTTGGATGGGGCCCGGCCGCAAAGTCGTCGCACGTGTCTGGGAACGGCCGACTCTTGCATTGGAGCTGTCTTGTGTGCTATCAGACCTCAACTGGGGCGGGTGGAAGCTATTGGTGATGCCTCACGTCGTCAAGTCGGTCCCCGATCTTCTCGACGCGTACCCCGAGAAGGCACTGGAGTTGCTATCCACTCTTCAGGCGGAGAAGAAATTACAGGTGGATATGCCTTGGAAGCAGCGCCTGCAGACGTGGTTTAGTCAGCGGCTTGTATCCTGGACAGGCTCGCATGAACAGGTGAGTGGCGGTCGCTCCTCTTCATGAAGGTGCGCTGACGTATATGTGCCAGGCCCTAGTGCTTCATCATGCGGTGTCCCTCTCTGACCTGCTCCCGGGATTGAGCCCACTCCTTGTGGGAATCTTGAATGCCATAGACGATGCGGAGGATACTCATGCCGAGTTCGAAGATCATGAGACTAGCTCTTCATGGGTTGTAGGAACATGTCTCTCCTGTCTGGCCCGCCGAAACCCTACGGAATGGCGTAGCCATATCGATGCCACCGCGTTCACGAGGCGAATAGTGCAGAAGTGGGGCTGGTCTGGATACGCTTTGGATGGGCTCGTATGCATGATCAACGTCAGGTAATAAACCCCTCATCCGTCTCCTCACGACGTTCTGACCACTTGACTAGTCAACCAGCAAGCAAGATTCCGTACGGATCCCTCTACGAGAACCTTCGACCATCGCTATTGTCCCATTCACGTCGTTCAAGACTATCTGCCCTGCGACTACTCACCTCGACTATAGTAGGCGGAGACACTACCACTGAGGTGCTGAAGCGTTGTCTTCAAGCCGAGCAAGTTGCCATCGATGTTCAAGGCGTCCGGGAGCGTGTCATGAGGATAAGTCGCTTGAATCACATTTTGAAGGACGACGACCAAGTTGAAGCGGAAATTGCGGTCAGATGGCTGATAGGTTCGTCCACGCCACATCAATGACTGGATTTAGCTCAAATATTAGCACTATTATAGCGCAACTCAAAGTGAATTTGCGGCCGTTGTGGTCTCCCACCGCCGATGCACTTGCGGCTGTCTCCGAGCGTTTCGGAGACGTCGCATGGGGTTTGCTTTTTGAGCAGCTGCAAGCTGTGACACTAAACCAACTTTCGGAGGCGTCATCTCCTCATTGGATGGTCTTAGACGATGATGATTATGACAAAGTCTCGGAGGCAGAACGGTCGTGGAGAGATCCTAGTGCCCATAAGCTTCGGTCCAACGTAGTGAAACGCCTACATGGGAACGTCACTCGCCGTGCAATCATCAAAGTCGGTACATCTCACGTCGAGCTCGTGCAGGCCCTGACCATATTCACAGGCCCAAATGGTTGAGGAGCGATTTGATCAGGGCGGCTACGAGATCCAGCTACTGAATGCTCTCACTACTTGCTCTTCATTAGCGGAGCGCCATAGCCGTGACCTCGTCCCTCACTTCCTCTCCCTCGCCCCACCTGAAGCACCCACAAAACTCGCCCGCCACAAGCTCAGTGCTTGGCTAACGCTGTTCTCGAAGTTCGTTAACCCGAAAGCACTCCGTTCTACCGAGGAACTCCGTACCGTATACACCCTCCTTCTTTCGCATCCCGATCGACAGCTACAGAAGCTCGCCCTTGCGTGTGTTCTAACATACAAGACGCCTCCGCTCGTCGCTCATCAAGACTCGTTATATGCGCTTTTGGACGATACGCGATGGCGAGACCAGCTCACTCAACTGGATATCGCTGAGATCCAGTCGGACGAACGCGCAGAAGTCGTCGGCACAGTCGTTCGGGTGCTCTACGGCGTGATGCTGGAGAAAAGGGGACGTTCTCGAGGTGCTGACCGACGAGCGGCCGTTCTCTCCGCCCTTGTTGGATGTACCAGCGAGGAGCTACACACCTTGGTGGATCTTATGCTGCAGCCCATCAACAAGGACCGCGAGATTTGTTTTGACGGAGAGTATCAAACGCGTTCTCTCGCCGAGAGTGTCTCGGACAAGCAGCTTGTCGGGTTCCTGACGCTCCTCGCGGACGTGGTGAAGAACCTTGGTACTTGCCTACTCGACCGGTGGCCCATTTTGTTGGCGACCCTTCTAGATATCGTGGCGTATGCACAGAAACGTATCGGCTCCTCTGTTGATGTAGCGCAGGAAGAGGAGGAAGATGATAACGACGAAAAGGAGAACGATGCCCATGACGACCCCGGTAGTTCGCGAGCCATTCGCGCCGCGCGCCAAGCAGGTATCAAGCGGTTTGCGGAGTTTTTCCGTCTCCCTATCTCCTTCGACTTTCGGCCATATCTGAAGGAGGCGTTCGGGGCGTTTATCTCGCCGCGGATTGAGGTACTTGACGTTGAAAACACTCAAGCTCCCTCTGCTCTACTCGAGCTATTCCACACCTGGTCTACGCAACAGGAGTCTGCGCGATATCTCGTAGACTACGACGAACGTACTCTGCCGAAGATTTATGCGTGTCTAGTCGCTACGAACGTCAAGCCATCGGTCGTGTCTAAGGTGCTGGACATAATCGAGCATCTTCTTGGTTTTTCCGAGTCGGATGAGGATTTCTCGAACAGCGTATTCAAACCCCATGTCGAGCTCCTTCTCACCAACTTCGCGACCTTGATGGAGCGCACGAAGGCTACCATTTCTATGGCCGACCACATAGGGCGTAGACAGATCACCATACTGTCCGCACTTGCCCCTTACATGGCCGACTCCAACCAAGCCGTGTTGCTTCTCAATCTGTTCACGCCCGTGTTGCGTAAGCCGACCAAATCTGTACCCGAGAAGGTGAAGGTCGACATGGTGAACATTGTGAAGAACCTTCTCCCACTCGTAACCGATCTCTCCGACTCTGCCAGTTCAGTGTACACCAAGACATACTCCCTACTGTCCTTCCTGTTTCAGACTCTACGGTCTCGGCCGGCTCGTATCTCTCTGGTCGCTTGCTTCCGCAGGCTGGCTGAAATAGACTCGTCCTTGAAACGCTTGGCCGACCTTTTTGCCGATCTCAATGCATACTCGACTAAACGTATGGAGGAGCCAGACTTTGATAAGCGGATAGCGGCTTTCGCTCTGCTCAACGAGACTATGCACCCATCCCTTACTGCCAAAGAATGGTTACCTGTCCTCTACAACGTGCTTAACTTCATTCAAGACGCGGAGGAGCTTTCAGTACGATCGAATGCGTCGAACGCCATGAAGCGCTTCATTGACCGTGCCGAGTCAGACGGAGGCGAGTTCGAAATGACCTTCACCAAGACGCTGTACCCTGGTCTGAAGAATGGTCTTCGTTCCAAGAACGATCTCGTAAGGGCGGAAATCCTTGGCGTGATCTCCTACGCTGTGAAGAAGTGCGAGCGCCTCACCAGCTTACAAGAGATGCGAGTCCTTCAGGCTAGCGGAGACGAGGAGGCTAATATCTTCAACAACATCATTCACGTCCAGCTGCATCGACGCACGAGGGCCCTCCGCCGCCTTGCAGAGTTTAGCAGCGAAGGAACACTTCGCAGCTCTACTCTTGCAGAGATTTTCGTCCCTCTTGTTGGTAACTACATCATCGACGGGACATCCACCGACCACCACCTCGTCACGGAAGCCATCAACTGCACGGGAAAGATGGCCGGACAGTTGCAGTGGGGTGCTTACTACTCGCTTGTCCAGCAGTATTTGCGTCTTTCGCGTAACAAAGATGCATCCGAGCGCATCTATGTCCGTACACTGGTCGCCCTTCTAGACAACTTCCACTTCTCTATGGATATCGTCGTATCGAACGAGGACATACAAGAACCCACGAGCGTAGATGCTGAAGATGCCGTTGAAGAGACCGAGAACAAGCCATCTGGTCAGCAGAAGAAGCAAGCGCATATCGCAGAGGTTGTTAGCTCTCGCCTTCTGCCCAATTTGATTCACCATCTGGAGAAGCGCGACGAGAATGAGGACAGCCTACGTATCCCAATCGCGATTGGAATTGTCCAAGTCGCCATGCATCTGCCTCCAGCGGCTCGAGAGACCCAAGCTACTCGCTTGTTGACCATCCTGAGCCAAGTCTTCCGAAGCAAGTCGCAAGACACACGGGACTTGGCCCGCGAGACTTTGTGCAAGATCGCCATAATCCTAGGTCCATCCTACCTACCGCTGATACTGCGCGAGTTGCGAGGTGCTCTACTTCGCGGCCCTCACCTCCATATCCTGGCTTTCGTCGTTCACGCCTTATTGGTACACGTAACCTCCGGCGATCACGCAGCGACGTTTGCGCAGCTCGACGAGTGCGTCAACGACGTTGCACATGTTTCCGCAGAAGTCATCTTCGGTGAATCCGGGAAGGATGTGCAGTCCGAAGACTTCAAGACCAAGATGCGCGAAGTGCGTTCGTCGGCTTCGCGGGGCTTGAACTCGTTCGCCATCATTGCGAAACATGTCACTCCACCGAAGATTAGCAGCGTTCTCGTCCCCGTTCGCAACATTCTCCAGCAGACGGAGACGTTGAAAGTAATGCAACAAGTGGAGGACCTCCTCCGTCGAATCGCTGGCGGTCTCAACGCCAATCTGTACCTGACGCCCAAAGACCTACTCGTCTTGTGCCACACTCTGATCAGCCAAAACGCCAAGTTCCTCAAGCAAGTGCCGAAGGCTGCGCCGGCTAACAAGAGGGCAAAAGGAGACGCGGTCACCGAGCTGAAGAAACACATGGTTGTCGAGGCAGACCATTATGCCAACAACTCCTTTAGGTATGTTTGCTCGCTCATCAATGTCTGCCCGTTACTCATTGGTGAATAGATTTGTTGTTTTCGGACTCGATTTGTTCATCACAGCGTTCAAGAGAAGTCGCTTCGATTTCCAAGATCAGGCTGTTATTTCTCGTTTGGAGCCTATGGTCGCAGTAATTGGCAACACCCTCTACTCTACCCATATGCAAGTTGTTACATCGGGACTCAAGGCTGCGGCTGCAATCGTCCGCTGCCCACTCAAATCCATCTCGAAGTCGCTACCTGTCTTCATACGTCAAACTCTCCAGATCGTCAAACAAACTGGATCGACAGAAGCGGAAGTGGTCCAGACCGCCTTCAAGTCATTGGCGACTATCCTCCGCGACCAGCCCTCGGCATCCATCAAGGAGACCGATCTTGTGTTCTTGTTGGAGCTACTATCCCCTGACCTAGAAGAGTCAAGTCGTCAAGCTTCGGTATTCACCATGCTGAAGGCCATCGTCGCACGCAAGTTCGTTGTCCCCGAGATATATGATCTTATGGAGAGGGTCTCTGAGATTATGGTCACCAACCAGTCTCCCTCTGTGCAAGAACAATGCCGCTCCATCCTACTCCAGTTCCTCTTGGACTACCCGCAAGGCAAAGGTCGTCTCCGCAATCAGATGACATTCCTCGCGAAGAATCTATCATACGTGCACGAGAGCGGTCGCAAGTCCGTCATGGAGCTCCTTAGCGCCGTTCTTTCCAAGTTTAACCCTGAGCTCGTTCGTGAGTACTCCGACCTCCTATTCGTTGCCTTCGTTCTTGTTGTTGCCAACGATGAGTCGACCAAGTGCCGGGAGATGGCGTCGGAGCTGGTCAAGAATCTGTTCTCGCGTCTCGACGAACTCCAACGCAGAGCTGTCATGACCCACGTCCACTCATGGGCATCGCGACGCGCACAGCCTCAGCTTGCTAGAGTCTCGTCGCAGATCTATGGCATCCTCATCGACCATTCACAAGGCGAGGTAGCGCCGTACGCCAACTCTATCCTAGAAGATCTCAACATCAACCTGGAGTCAACGTGTAAACTTCTTGAGGAAGAGGAAACCGAGGACGATGAGGCGATGGACGTCGACGGCGAATGGCAAATACCGTACCAAGCCCTTAATGCGCTGGCGAAACTTCTACGCGCCTGTCCGGAGCTCACTGTGCAGCACAACAAGGTCATGTGGCGCAATATCGTGACGCTCCTGCTTTTCCCTCACGCCTGGGTCCGCACAGCTGCATGCCGTCTCCTAGGCACGCTCTTCTCTGCCGTGCCCGCTGCTGCTCCGCGGGTAGACCTTGACGACAAATCACCCTTCTCTCTCCTTGGCATGGAGGAAACCGCAAAAAAGCTCTGCTTGCAACTTCGAAGTGAGCACTTGGACGGTCCTCTTGGCCTGCAAATTGTCAAGAACTTGTTCTACATTGGCAAGTGCTTCTCAATGGTCGAAATTTCTTCGCCTCCAGAGGCGGAACAGTCGGACGACGAAGATGATGATGATGAGGAGGAGGAGCAGGGGGAGAAAGAGGAGCAGGACAGTGAAGCCCGTCCTAAGAACCCTCTCGCATGGTTGTTCTCGAAGCTGTCTTACCAGGCGCGTTCTTCCCATATTGCTCGCCGCAACAAATCCAGTAGTGCAGTAAGTTCCATATCCATCTCGAAGGGAGACAATCGCTTATGCCTCTTCCAGGAGAATTGGTCGCATCAACCAATGTCGGTATTACGCTGGTTCGCAGCAATGGTGTCCTTCCTGGATGCACCCCAGGTTGAGAGATTCCTAACACACATGCTTTCGCCTATCTACCGCATTGCCGAGGACGATACGATCCGAGACCCTCATATGGGTGAGTGTCGCATCGCATGAATGTTATGTCCGAGAACTAACCTTCCTTGTACTTTAGATGAGCTCAAGACATTGGCAATCGAGCTCCAAGAACTTGTACAGGCCAAGGTCGGCACAACGAAGTTCGCGGAGGTATACAGCCGGATACGCCAAAGCGTCCTAGGCGTACGTCGGGAGCGCAAGACTGCGCGCGCCGTACAGGCTGCGACCAATCCTGCGTTTGCATCCAAGAGGAAGATGCAGAGAAATGTCGCCAAGAAGGATAGCCGGAAGCGGAAGAGCAGTAGCTTTGCGTGAGTACCTTCATCGGTTAATGCAGTCGACTGGGCTGACGCGCCCTTAGCGAGAGCAGGGGCAAAGTTAAAAGACGCAGAGATGAATGAATCCATCGCGTCCTATAGAATTCGATCCACACACATGTAGCATACCATCTCAGTACGATATACCAATGTAGCGTAGTATACAACGGCCTACGATACAGGTCGTGGGTCATGATAAGTCCATCGGCTGCTCGCCATCATCATTGTTCCCGTTCGGAAAGCAAAGTGCATTCTCTTCCAGCGCAGCTTCGTCGTCATCCTCGTTCCAATCACTGGTAGTCTCCCAGTCGTTTTCAAACTCGATATCGAGCGTAAGCTCCTCTTCGCCATCGCCGTCGTCCGTGAGTGGCAGAAAAGACGCCAGCAAGGGCGGATGGTGAGAGTGGGGGCTATGGGACACAGGTTGAACCCATCGCCGTTCTCGCAATCGCTTGTGGCGTTCCCTGTCTTCTTCAATACGCTTAAAAATCTCTTGTCGTGGTAAGGGGTTTGACGGCCGCGCTTCTGCGGGTTCCTCCAATGAAGCTTTCCGGCCATCTAGTATTGCGATGGCTTCGTCGACCTTTTGCGGGTCAACCACACGCTTACTTCTCCAACTTTCGAGGATCTGACGTTTGTCTATTAGGTTATCTCGGGCAGACAATTAAGAGACGCACCTGTTTCGTGCTCATCAAGTTCGGCAGTCCTTGTCGTCCTTCCGGGACGACATGCTCAACTATCTTGCTCAGATCTCGCGAGACATAGTCGACGTATATCGACGTTGATGGCGTAGCATGTCCCTCTTGACGAATGGGACCATGTTGAGACTTCACTAGTAACGAGGCTTCGCACAATGAGTCCAAGAAGTAAAGGATGTTGATTCGGTTGTTTATGGACCCCTTGATACCCCATTAGATTTCGTTTTGCATTGAAGAGGGTATACTCACCTTCTCAGACTCTTCAACGATGCAGTCCCACAAGTCCTCGCCGCATTTTGCGAAGTACTTGAGTGCATAGCCCACTACCTTCTGTATCGACTGCTGAGAGCTATTCAGCGCTTCAGAACATCCTCGTGAGGACCTTTGCGAACGACTCACGCGCTCAGCCTTCTCAGTAGTGTAAGGAATTGCATTCGCACTTCGAAGGGGTCCATTCTGTGGTTCGTACGATGGCAAGTAGTGAGCGTCGACTGCAAGGAGTGCAGTGTGCGCCTAGGCCTCGACGAACAACGTAAAGATGATGACTCAGCCTCAACAAGTCCTTCCAGGCTGCGACGACAACTTCCGAGTATCTCCAAATCGTTTACCGAGAGAAAAGCATTCCTTTATTCTCTTCCTCACTTGCACTGCCACTATGAATACCTCGTGCTATTGACTGCTACAGTAGGTCGGTCCAGGGTCATCGTGGGAGCCCTGTCGGGCGATGCGGAACTCATCTACCTGTCGAAGGACGGTAAAAACACTAATCCACTGCATTTCAAAGCACGGAATATAACTGCGCTCATAGATGTAAGTCGAATTGTTTTCCAGCGGCTGACCGGCCTTTATGACGCTTTCATTGCTTCTGTAGAATATCGTCGACCTGCTATAGCCAGGCTCGGACACTGCTTCTCTCCAGCTATGGTGTCTCATGTGAGCACTATTTTCATGATCATACCCGTAAACCGTGCACCGGACTCTCGATTGACTAACTCCCGCCATAGTGGTGTCTGGTGACCTGAAGAGCAACAACGCGTGGTGGAGGCCCACCCCTCGCACCCGCCAATGGGCGAGGCATCTTCAATAGTGCCGTAGCGCCCTCTCATTCTCTGCATTTAAGGCAGCGCTGTCTTCCTCTCTGTGCTTTGTAGCGATGTCGTCCTCTCATCACCCAAGGGACTTGTTCCGCGCCGCTATGTCAACCCATTCTTCCCAGACGTCCAGCCTGTCTGATGGCCCAGCCGTCGGGTTGTCGGATCCACGCTACAGTGAACAACGGCGCAGACTCTTAAATCTGTTGAACCGTCTTGACAACACCGGGTGAGTACAGTGTATGACGTGACTATCGGATGCGCTTACCAACATCCGGTAGAGTACATGTAGACATGGACATACCAAGAATAGTAGTCATTGGATCGCAGAGTGCAGGAAAGTCCTCGCTCATTGAAGCAATCTCTGGTATCACGTTGCCTCGTGCCGGTGGGACGTGTACAAGGTGAGCTGATGGCAGTGTTCTCGTGATGGTCTATAGCAGTTCTAAATCTCTGTGGATTCAGAGTCCCAACAGAGTGCAAGCTCTCGTCCTCGGATAGGCCCTGGCAGTGTATCGTCACTCTTCGATTCATATATGAACCAGGTGGTCAGGCGCGGGGCCAACCTAGCGTCGTGCAGTTTGGCAGCATCATCTACGACAAATCGGAGGTCGAGGACCGCGTCCGGCGAGCGCAGCGCGCCATTCTCAGCCCGGGCACTTCTTCTGAAACCTTTTTGACGGGAGAACCAGCGGTTTCGCGGGAGGTTGATTTCTCGAAGAACTGTATATCGCTTCAGATAAGCGGACCCGGTGTCGCCGATCTCTCGTTCTGCGATCTGCCCGGTGCGTGGTCTGCTCCTTTCTCTCCGTAGCGCACGATTGATGCGCCATAGGTATGATCGCCAGCGGCGAGGACAAAGAGACTATTGAAAATCTCGTCACTTCGTACATAGAGAAGTCTAGCTGCATCATTCTCTTGACGGTGGCTTGTGAAAGTGCGTTTATCGAGTCAAATTTAAATCCTCTAGCTTATTCAGGATCTAGCGGACTGGGAGAACCAACGAGGCTTCGAAGTGGCACAACAGTATGACCCACATGGGAAGCGAACCATCGGTAAACACCTAAGAATCTTTTGATGCCGATTGACCCACCTTGCATCACTAGGCGTACTCACCAAGCCCGATCGCATTCCCGCAGGCGAAGAAGCTCTTTGGACTCCTTACATCCGTAATGAGAAGCGACCGCTCGAGCATGGGTGGTTCAGCGTGAAACGACCCGACTCGCAAACTATACAAGCGGGTATTACTTGGGAGGAAGCCCGCCGGGAGGAAATTGATTACTTCACCTCAACCTCCCCGTGGTCCACGCTCCATTTTGAACACCAGCAGCATCTCGGTACCACCAACCTGACCGAAAAGCTCAGCAACCTTCTGTCTGCGCTCATCGCCAAGAGGTAAGCCTGTCCGACAAACATTTGTGACGCACATCTAACCCCACGAGCAGGCTCCCGGAGCTGCGGGATGAACTGCAGAAGCTCATACGTACCACTAAAGAAATCATCGACACTCTTCCTAGGCCTCCTTCTGAGGATGCCTCCGCAGAGATCTTCCATCTCATAGGTGAATTCATCAAGGACTTGGGCGTGTACCTCAAAGGGACTCCTTATGCAGACGGGCTTCTGCAGGCCATTCGGCCGCATCAAGTCATATTTAGGAAAGCCATACGTGCAACGGCTCCTCGGTTTTGCTCACAGACCGATGATCCTGAATGCGATGGACGCGCGTATGTTGTCGCCTCGGTCAGTGAAAGCGACAGAGACGATGCAGCATACATTGAGGCTGCAACCTTCGCATTCTTGGCCAACGAGGAGGACGCGAGGGAGTTTGGGCCCCTGCAGGACGACACGAATGTGATATCTATTCTCGACGTCATGAAGCGTGCCGATGAGTACGTCGCGGCTTGTTTCATGGCTCTCTCTGTCGCGCTCACCATCATCCAGAGCCGTTACACGAGAGCTACCTGGTCACTATCCATTTGTCGTCTGCGAGGAATACATCGTCTCTACAATCGAACAGTGGCAGGATCCAAGCCTGGAGCTTTTCGAGGCCATTCAACATTCTCTAAGGACTGGTGTAAAAACCATCCTTCATAAACACTTCGACAAGTTCTCCCGGGGCGGCTTGCCTCAAGGAGTAGTGTGAGCACCCTTTCCGTAACTCGTCGCTTACCAGAGATAAACATTCAACAGTACCATACTTGCGGACTACATCATACAGTGCAGTAAGAGCTCTCACGAGCGCATCATGTGGCTTCTTGAGCTTGAAAAGCAACCGACGACACTCCATACATTCTATTACAACGACTACCATGACAAGTTCGATGCATACTACCGCGGCAGCCGTCACACGAGTCGCCACGTACATGGTACATTGACGAGTAACCTCGAGGCTTACTGCAGGATCCCTTCGCTTGATTCGGAATTCAACAAGAGCGTATCTCGTGTGATCAGTGGGCTGAGGGATATCGGTGTCCACTGCACGGCTATGGACATACCCATGCTCCTCCCCTCCGACCCATCGTTAAAACACGCCCTGCACATCATGGCTACTGTCCGCGCCTACTTCCAAGGTACGCCTCGCTCTCAGGCGCAGACATATCTGACCACACCATTCCCCAGTGGCGTACAAGCGTTTCGTCGACAATGTCTCCATGGTCATCGACCACGAGCTCGTCCTGGGCCTCGTCCGCGGAAGAGGATTGCAGAGCGCGCTGCACAAGGGCCTGGGTATCACCGGTCCCCACGGCGTGCAGCGGTGCAGGGAGTACCTCCGAGAGCCCCCCGACGTTGTGGCGCGCCGCGAGGAGCTAGAGAAGCGTCTGGAGCGCCTTCGGTCGGCACAGACGGAGTTGATGAATATGTGGCTTTGATTTTATCGTCTGCCGAGCTGAGTCGTGTACCACACTCTGTATCGTAGACTCACGCCAACCTGAAGAAATCTGCGACGGGTCCTCTGAACGCTGCATCCGGATTCGAGAAACTTGCGTGAGCGCACAGCTTGCCTCGAGGCGCATTGAACATCTTGATTAGTTGCATCCTGTGGCGAGCTGCGGCTCATTGTTGCAGATGGCTCTGGGACTGTATGGTGTACGGGCAATCGTGAGTGATAGCTCGTAAAAAGAAGTATGACCCTCCGCTGAATCTGCTCCTTCCATGTTGCGTATCTTTGAGGCGCTACGCTTTTTTGTAGTTGCAGTTGCTAAAATCGTCTGAAGCGAAGGCTTGAAGTGCTTCGGATACGGACGCATGGCGATTGCGCAGTCTTGTCCTCCGAAGAGAACTGGCGACCATCTGCTGCGCGACCGAGGATGCTTCGTTGTTCGTTCTCTTCTTGTTTACAGTGGCAAGAAGACCTTGATCGATTTCTGACAAAGTCTGACAAAGAGAATAATAACGTTCTTTGCTAGATTGACACAAACCCCTCCGGTGGATCCCAAAATCCGTGAGTTTGAGACACGCGGTTTGCATCACTATCTTCCGCATAAAAGGAGGCCGTCTCTGAGCCCCGAATACCTAAACACCCCCACCCCCACACAGCATCTCAACATGACGCTCGAATCGTCTTCGTCTTCGGACTCGTTTGAGACCTCCAGCGCCGAGACGACCATTGGTTTGTCGGACATTCGCTATGCGGGCGGTCGTCGCAAGATGTTGGATCTCGTGAATCGCTTGCATGCTACAGGGTATGCAGACTTCTGTCTAACATCGGCACGAGAGTTCCCTCTCACACACGTCTCCTAGTGTCCAAGCAGATATGGATTTACCCGTAATCTGTGTCATCGGGTCGCAGAGTGCGGGCAAATCCTCTCTGATCGAGTCCATCTCTGGCATAAAGCTCCCTCGTGCTAGCGGAACATGTACACGGTAAGTCTATATACTGAAGTCCTTGTCATCTTCATACATATACTAACGGCTACACTATAGCTGTCCGACCGAGTGTCGGTTATCATCCTCTACGAGCCCATGGCAATGCGTCGTCTCTCTTAGATTCACCACCGATGGCCGTGGACAGGCCCTAGGTCAAGTCCGCAATGAACAATTCGGTGAGGTCATCTATGACAAAAGTCAGGTCGAGGAGCGCATACGCCGTGCCCAGCGCGCGATCCTGAACCCCAACACGCCCTCTCATCAGCTCCTCGAAGGCCCCGACGAAGACCCCCTCGTGAGAGAAGTCACGTTCTCCATCAACTGCATCTCCTTGCAGATCAGCGGCAGCGACGTCGCAGACCTCTCATTCTGCGATCTTCCTGGTAAATTATATTCCTCGCGAGATGCGCACTTGTGGGACTAATGTTGGTCTAGGTATGATTGCCTCCGGCGAGGACAAGGAGATCATCGAGAATCTCGTCACTTCGTACATCCAGCGACCAAGCTGCATCATTCTCCAGACCATTGCTTGCGAAAGTAAGCATTGACTGGTTACACATATATGCATCACTCATACCTGCTTTATAGCCGACTGGGAGAACCAGAAAGGATTCGACCTAGCACAGAAACACGACCCTGATGGCAAGAGGACGATTGGTATGCATCATAAGCTGATAGGTTTATGATCTCGAGAAGCTCACGCTGAGGATAGGTGTTCTTACTAAACCCGATCGCATTCCCTCCGGAGAAGAAGATAGGTGGCTCAGTATCATTCGAAACGACGAGAAGCCTCTCGAAAATGGCTGGTTTTGCGTCAAACAGCCTGACTCCCGTGCGCTAGCTGAAGGCATCACCTGGGAAGAGGCGCGGGCGAAGGAACGCGACTACTTTGCATTCACTGCACCGTGGTCGTCTCTAGATTACTCGCAGCAGCAACAGCTCGGCACCGTGAATCTGACGGAACGTCTTAGTAGCTTGTTGTCGGGACTCATTACGAGGAGGTGAGTTTCCGAATCATATGCATCCTACGCTGGCTAAGGGTCCTCTATCAGGCTTCCTGAGCTCCAAGATGAGCTGCAGAAACTGATACAAAAGACAGAGGACGGTCTCCGTCAGCTCCCGAGGCCACCGTCAAAGGATGCTGTGACGGAGATACTTCATCTTCTGGCGGACTTCTCAAGGGACCTCTCCCTTTGTCTTGAAGGCACGCCTGGGGAAGACGGATTGCTCCAGGTCATCCGTCCCTATCAACTCGTTTTCAAGAAGGCAATTCGCAGCACAGCCCCCGACTTCAGAGCTAAAGGGTCTTCTCGCAAGACTCCCGGCACGGCCGCCCACAAGCAGCTTGCTCTGCTACAACAAGAACGTGCAGAAACTTTTGGCTTCCTCGCCAGCGAAGAAGATGAAGACACTTCGGTACTCGCCAACAAGACCCCAATTTACATCAGCGATGTTATGGCGCGAGCTAACCAGTGAGTTTGACCGCTCAGTTGTACAACAGACTGCTCATCTAGAGACATAGGTCGATCACCCGCGAGTTGCCTGATCATTACCCGTTCGTTGTGGCGAAAGAGTACATCATGACAATCATCGACGAGTGGGACTTGCCAGCGCAGAAGCTCTTCGATGCGGTCTACCATAGTCTCCATGCGAAGATGAAGATGTTGACGAAGAAGCACTTCGGATCGTTTGCTCAGGGAGGCCTACATGCACACGTGAAGTACGTTCAGATCGTATCACCGCTACACCTCATGCGCTGATCTGAGGTCCACAGTGCTGTCACGGCAGAGTACATGAAGCAGTGTGGCGAAGAGGCTCGTCGCCGCATCACTTGGTTGCTCGAGTTGGAGAAGCGCCCTCGTACGCTGAACGATCACTACTACTCTGACTATCGCGACAAGTTCCTCGCATACTACAGAGGATGCCGCCACTCTGATCGTCACGGCTCGCTGATCACCAGCTTGCAGACGTATCGTGCCCCGAGCAAGCCAGCCGCGTCGGACAGCCTCGACTTCACCGCGTGTACTACGAAGGTGCTGACCGGCTTACAAGAGATCGGCATCTCGAGCAAGGCGATGGACCTCCCGAAGCTCCTCCCATCCGATCCACTGGAGCCCGCGCTGCACATCATGGCCACCGTCCGGGCGTACTTCCAAGGTACGGCGTTTGTGCAACCGTTGTCCTTTGATCCTGACAACACATCCTACTAGTGGCATACAAACGCTTCGTCGACAACGTCCCCATGGCCATCGACCATGAGCTGGTCTTGGGGCTCGAGCGCGACAGAGGGCTAGAGAACGCTCTGCTCAAGGGTCTCGGTATCACCGGCCCCAATGGGTTCCAGCGCTGCAAGGAGTACCTCCAGGAGCCTCCTCAGGTCGTCGCACGTCGCGAGGAGCTGGAGAAGCGTTGGGAGCGACTCGAGTCCGCGAAGAAGGAGTTGATGGATCTTTGGGTCTGAGTCTGTCTTGCAAGGCTCATACTCCTGTCGTCTCACCTTTTGCACTGCTCTCTTATATCTTCACTATCTCTACTGTAACTGTACCCGTCTTATGCTTGTCTAGAGTTCAATTGCCCCTGATTTTCGGTGTGATGACCAGCGACAAACCTCGAAGCTGAGCACATCCCCGCGAGACCCACAAGTGGAGGTACAGAGGAGACAGAGTCACGATCAAACAGGTATGACGTGGTATGTACATGCAGTATTAGCGCAACTTCGGTGTATCAGCCCTACAGTACCGGTATCAGGAGCTCAGAAAACACTATTCAACAGCAAAGAATGACGAGTGTGGATGTCGACAGTAGTTATTGCAGACAGGCCAAGACGAACTCGCGATAAAAGAAGGATGGCACACGGGAAAGACGAAGTGCAAAAGAGGAGAGCATATGGGGCACACGAAGAGAAGTGGATAAAGACTGGACAACCAATAGCCCAAGGGTCCGCGTGCGGGGTGTGGGGAGCGATCGCGCCCGGGCCGATGAAGGCACGGGCGAGCTGACATACGTGCGGAGACCGTAGCCAGTCGCTCCACCCACTTGTAGGTGAGGATTTTAGGGCGGGAGGTTTGAGAATTCCATCGTCGGTGAGGGCATCGAGAGAGACAGCGGGAGACAGCAGGAGAGACAGAGTTCGAGGTGAGTGGCTTGGGTATCAGACGAACTTAAGAGTATGGATTAGGAGCGAGACGTGTTCAGGCCTCAACGTGCGAAACCTCAAGACCCCCATCGACGATGTCCTGAGCGTCCTCTCCTAGCGTCACGGCGTCTGTCTTGATCATCGCGAACGCATCGACGTCGTGCTCCACAGCGCTCATAGGCGTCGCCATAGTTCCCCCACTAGCCGAGCGGCGCATGCCACCCTGGGGACCGGATCGTGGGGGGTTTGCACAACGGTCCTTGCCGTGCGCGATGCGCAAGTTCGCGTAGTCAGGCTTGTTCTTTACACCGTCGATAGCCTTGATAGCGTTCGAGATGTTTGTGAAGTTGACGAACGCGCAGTTCCTGGAAGATCAACAGGTAAGCATCATGATGATTGTCGAGCAGTTGATGGTTACGCACTTTTCCTTCAAGAAGTTGACAAGCTCGATCTCACCGTACTCCCCGAAGTCACGCTTGAGCTTCTCCTCGTTGAAGCCGTCGAAGTCCTCGACGTTACCAACGTAAACGTTGCGAGTAGCACCTGAGTGAACAGCAAGCGCAAGAGCTGGTGGCAACGGTCCAGAGTTCTTGCCCCAACCAATCTTCAACCGACGGTTGTTAAGGGTGAGGCCTTGGTACGACGCGACTTGGAAGAAGGTGAGGGCCGCAGCCGGATCGATGAAGGTCACAAACTGAACGGCCTTTAGAGAACTTGTCGAGTAAAATAAACAACTGAGACATACCGCTATGTGCTTGTCTTGCATGTAACGAAGACTCTGGAGAACACCGCCACGAATAGAGTTGCAGAGATCCTCGGCTGTCGTCTCGGGATGGATGTTGCCAAGATAGACGGTACGGTTCAAGCTCTGGGCACTGGCGAGGCCGGACAAGGCGTCGGCAGGGGAAAACGTCATGTAAGGGGTGAGAGGAGATATACCAAAGTTGCCAGGGTTGGTGTTAATGGGCGTGAGGGCAGCAGCGGACTGAGCAACGAGCGATTGAGCAGCAGCCGCTTGAGCGGCCTGGGCGGCCGCCTGCTGAGACTTGGGGATGTATGCGCATCGGTCTTTGCCGTAGTTGACACGCTTGCCCTGCCATGCGGGCTCAGTGGGGAGTGTGTTGACCACCTAGAAAGATCATGAGCATATAATACATACATCGGACAAGCGCAGCGCCTAACCTTAGTAGCAGTCGAGATACTCAAGAAGTGAACGAAGCCAATGTTCTTGTCGCGGACAATCTTCACCTGGTCAATAAGACCGAAGCGACTAAGGTCATCGCGGAGCATTTCCTCAGTTACAACCTCGTCAAGACCACCGAGGTAAACATTGCGGCTGGCATTGCTCTGCTGGATAGCGAGGGCTACCGCGCTAGGGACGGCAGAGGGCTTGCCCCAACCAATCTTAAGCTCCTGACCATGAAGAGCGAGTTTCTTCACGAGCGCGTCGGCGTGGAAAGCGGCGGCAGTTGCGCCATCAAGGAAGGACAGGAAGACGCAGGACTTCTCCGGGAGAACCCGAATGGACTCGAGCGGGCCGAAGTGTACCAAGTTCAACAACTCGTCGACGGAGGCAGTAGCAGGAAGGTTACCGACGTAAACAGTACGCCCGGTAATATTGCCCTGCGCTCCCATAGCCGCAGAAAGCGCAGCAGGAGAGTAGGGAGAAGCGATCGGAGATGGGATGGTCAGCGAAGGAAGACGCTGTTGATACTCCTACGACAGTCAGTGTCATAGAGTCGGAGAACAAAGGGTAGGCCTACCTGGGAGAAGTTGCCCATTTGGTTGTTGTAGGGAAAGCCGTTCAAGACCCCCATTCCTGGCATACCCATGAGCATGTTGTAACCGCCAAAACCTCCGTAAGAGGCGCCACCGTTGGCACTAGCGGGAGTCTGCTGAAGCTGAGCAGAAAAGGGGCCAGCGGTATTGGGGCTCATTTGTGAAGACATGCCGTTACCGTTACCGTTGGTGTTGATACTGAGTGAAGGTGTGGTATAAAGAGGGCTGCCGGCAAAGCCGTTGGAGGGCGATGAGTTATTGTAGCCAGCCTGGGACATGCCAGCCTGGTGACCGTAGCCATAGTTAGTAAAGGCGTCCCGAGCGGCGTTGTTACCAAGGCCATTCAAGCCATTAGAGCCGAAGGAGGTAGGAGACCAGCGAGCCTTCTTGGCATCTGGACCACCAACAGTGTCCATGGAGCGCTGTAAACGAGAGTCAGAATTCTGTTACACACGAATCGTGCAGCAGTTCGTCAGAAGGTGAGCAAGACATGCAACACTAGCATCAACACATTCTACACAGTCGAACGACATGGAGCAGTGACGGTATGCTTTGTACGCGGTATCGATGCATTACCACGCCATGACCCGAACCGTGACACGACCCATGCTGGTAGTTTGACAACATATCGAGTAGGGCGCGAGGGTCCAGTGAAAGTCGACGTGTCTGACAACCGAGCCGCGTCGATATCGCATGTCCGTCTTTTTCGCGTGCAGCCTGAATGAATCGCGACCAACGACATTTGTTGGCTGGACTATAACGCCTCCACCGCTCTTATCCCCTCGATATCCCCTCTGACGTGTCTGCGCTTGGGAGGGGGGGAAGACAGCTCACCTTCATCATTTCGAGATCAAAGCCGTAGGGGTATTGAGCAGCGAAAGCTGTCTGCGTGTCGTCCATCATTTCGTGTGAGACGAGGATATGGAGGTGTTCGAGTGCAAGTGGATGGAGGAGGGGCAGCGGCGGGGAATTTACGTGGAGAATAAAGCAGAAATCAAGTTAGATGGTGCAAATGAATGAGCGAGATGGGATGGGAGCTGCAAAGCAAAGGAATGTGGGGGAGTTGGGTTGAAGAAACGAGACGCACAGAGAAGGAGGAGTGCGGGAGTATAGAGATAGATTATTTAAAGGTGAAAATATCTCTTGAGCTGCCCTCGCAACGAAGCAATGAACCGCACTCGCGAACGCAAAGCGAAGCCCTTCAAATGAAACGTCGGGCGCAATTACACGAACGGCGGCGGCAGCGTCGACTCCTGCAGAAAGCAACAACCGAAAGTCGGAAGTCGAAGGCAAGAGGGGGAAGAGATGAGAGGAAGGAAGAGAGAGTCTGACCAGAAACGGAACGACGACCAGAAACAACAACAGGCCCGGAAAATCATTTCAGAAATTGATGCATCATTCCCACACCGCACGGACCACCGACGGCAACCGTCCATGTTCGCGGTCGCCCTCCTCGTCGCCCTCTGCATGCTGGGCCTCTACGCGGTCAGGCAAAAAATCCTCGACATTGTCTACGGCCCCCGCAAACAATTTGGCTACTTTTCGCTCGAAAGAGCGGCCTATTCCTATGCGCGTTACCGCGAGATGGCCCTCGCCGACGTCCAGGACATGCGCCGGTCCTACGCACGGCTCGGGCGCACCCACAAACGCATCGGCTTCGAGCTTGGATACCCAGCCAAGCTCACCCGACTTGAGGAGGCCACCCACCGCAACGCGCTCGTCGCGCAGGCCGTCGCTGACCTCGCCCAACACCAGTTCCCCTCGCTAGACGCGCAGAGTGCCGACGGCGGCGACCTGGCGCGGGTCAGGGAGACCCTCAAACACTTTGTGCGCGACTGGAGCGTGGAGGGCGCGGCCGAGCGCACAGCCATCCTGCAGCCGATCCTTGACGCGCTCAGGACAACGCCGGGCGACCGCCGGGTGGACCTGCGCGTGCTCGTGCCAGGCGCAGGACTCGGACGGCTGGCGTACGAGATCTCAGAGCTCGGTGCGCGCCCCTTCATCTATCTCGTGCGACCTCCGTCTCATGCCTTCAGGCTATCAAACGACGGCGAACGAGCTGTCGTGGTTCATGTCGCTCGGGCTGCGGTTCTTGCTATCTCCGTCGACGACGCAGACGGCCCATCAGCACAGGGTATATCCGTATGCCTACTGGTTCTCGCACCAGCGGACGAACGACGCGCTGTTCCGCGCCGTGTCGTTCCCCGACGTCGTTCCTCGCCTGAGAGACACCCTTCGCCTCGCCGAGGGCGACTTCCTGGCCCTTAAACCACCGCGCGGAACCACCGGATATGACTACGTCGTGACGCTGTTCTTCATTGACACGTCGGCCAACGCGATATCGACGCTAGAGCAGATCTACACCCTCCTTCGCCCGGGTGGTGTGTGGATCAACCTTGGCCCGCTGCTTTGGCCTGGCGGCGCGCAAGCTCGTGTCGAACTCAGCCTGGAAGAGGTGCTTCGCCTGGCCAAGCTTATTGGGTTCAAAATTGAGGGACAGGACACCCCAGCATCGTGCGAGCAATATCGGCGCAAGACTGTGCACTGCGAGTACACGAGTGACAACCAAGCCATGATGAAGTATTCTTATCTGGCTGAATTTTGGGTCGCTCGTAAGCCAAGTTAGCTATAAAGTCTCCCCAAGCTCTCCGCACAAATCAAACACGTGCGTCGGTGAATCTTTTGGATCACGGCTGATTGAGAAATACTAGACTGTCTGCTTTGTATTACTAGGCCTGTGGACCGTCCGCACTGCAATCTCGATTATTTCAAGGTACCGAACTGCCGAGTTTAACTTCGGGCCCTCAGCCTCAGCCAGATGGGCTCGTCACGAGCCCACAGGCTTTCTTGCGCCTCTAGTGTTTGGAGCGGTTGCAATTGAGTCTCCTGAGAAGGAGCGAAAACTGCCACCCCAGAAGGTGCCGTTCCACGGTCTCGTCCCAAGACTCGGGATCACACTGTACATTCGTATCTGCGTCCAAATACAATCACTCCTTATAGTCCCATCAGGCAAACTCGGCTGCATCGTTGCAAGACCCAGTTGCTGCGACACAGCACGCGACAGTCAGGCCCACCGACGAAGAGGAAAAGTACACGCACTCTGCATCTTGTCCCATCCCCTCCACCAATGCTGGATGAGACCAGCCGGCGCCCCTGCTACTCATCACCTCCACATCGTCCATTTCGTCGTCGTCGTCGCTAAAGATGCGTCCTTCCCTGCCGTCCCATTTGGGTGCCCGCTGGCCGCGAAAAGAGGACCTCGTCGCGCTGCGGTACACTGCGACCGGCTCGCACGTCGGCAACGCCAACAATGGCATCCCCGCGACACACCAGCGTGGGCAACTTTGCCGTCGACCCTGAGACGGGGCGAGTACGCGCCTCGATGTACGCCAGCACGACCTGCACGTTCGCCTCTTCCTGCAGCGTGAGGCTCGAAGGGAAGTTCTCGATGGCTGTTGCGACGCCGAAGCGGTCTTTTGTCTGTTCTGCTGTCAGGTTTACCACCTGCATTGGGGATGCACGAAGAGGACGGGTGAAAGCCAGGCAACTATATATGACCCTCCGACGCATTCATGAATGCATGACGTCTGATCCTAAACACCAGTGTGGCGTCCGGGACTGAGCACGGAAATGACTGTTCGCGCGCGAACATCGCGTAGCCACAAAAGCCGGGAAAGTGCCTACAATACATTTTACTCTCCAACCAAATCCAGGGCCCTCTATTCGAACATCTCCACCGTGGCATCGTCGCCGGGGGACTGGACAACGATGGGCACGAACTTCGGGGGTATGCATGGATTCGATGCTGAGACCGGTGCGGGTGGCCTCTCGGTGGCAATTTGGCACTGTCGATAGCACTCCAGCCGCAATTCCTGCGCCGAGAATGTGAGCCACACGCAGTGTGTAAGGCGAGAAGCAGTGGACTAACCTCGAAGCTCTGGAGTTGTAGAGTAGGGGCCGTCGTGATGCTCTGGAATATCTCGCATCCGCTCGGGGATCCTTGTGTGTGGCCATCAGGGGTTGCGGTGGCCGGAAGTTGTTGAGGCGAAGGCCTGTGCACTCTGCCCGACAAAGACGAGTTCATGGCATTGAGAGACGCGGTTGTGCGTGGGGCTCCGGATGGGGAGAGGGACGACCTTCTCAACGGGCTCATGAGGCGGCGACGCGTCCCATGAGACGCGATGAGTATAGCTTCATCCCGCGTGTCGAGGACAATCACGAGCGATGGTTGGGAAGGTAGGTCTGCGAACATGGTGATGGTGGTGGGTGGGACAAACAGCCGAGACAGGAGTCGGTGGCCGCAAGAAGCTGTGTTCATTGATGACATAAATGGTTAGTACTGTGACGCACACGGGTAGAACAACACACACCTTGTCTAGCGCAATACCGTTACATTGCAAGTTCGTGCTATCGATGCCTGAGCGGTGAGTGGACATACGCCGGGGTCGGGCATACCGCGGAAGGCATGACGTTACCCTGATCGGACAGTGACTACAAAGCCATGAAACATACATATTAAGTAGAGCTTGCTCTCCAGATAAGAACATGTAGCCCAGTGCGCAGCACGCCATACGGGTTGAGCTTTGGACAAGGGACGGTGTCCACCATTTTGAATCCATTTTTCTCGAACACCTTCACGCTTCCGATGTTGCCCTCGAATGCCTCGACTCGCATCGCTTTCACTCCCATACAGGGAACATACCACTCCGTCATCAGCGTCCTGAACGCAGCGGTCATGATGCCCTTGCCATGATGGGAGCTCGCAAGGCAGTCTGAGCAAAGCGATTGTGAGATAGACGGATGTGCAACTTGGAAGATACTCACCTCCAATGCACCACATGAGCTCAGGATCGCCGAGTTCCCGGCTTTCGTTTTCTCGACACAGTCGTGCTCTTTCCGCGGCATCTTGAACATCAGGGTATCCGCAGCGATGGATGTCCACATCGCCTAAGTATACGTCTGTCCCATCCTCCTGCACCTCCCGAATGTACCTCACGGGGCACCTGCTGACCAGCTTCCTTGATCCATCGGTGCTCTGGGCAACAGCATCCTTGTACTCTTGCAAAGCTGCCTCGGCTTCTTTGGTAATGGAGGTCACCCATTCCGTAGCATGCGACTCGAGGTACGGGTAAGGGGGGCCTTCGAGAGTGCTTATGACTTTCGGGTCGTTCATCATGGCATAGTTGGCGTTAGCATCGGTCAGGCGGGGTGGTGTGAGGATGAGATTTGTGTGCGGTGCTGGGAAGGGTATATAGGCCTCGCCCGTCTTTGGGTTGAAGCGTAAAGGCGACAGATCCTGCGACGCCATCTCTCGGGGGAAGGGGGGGAAGGGGGGAAGGAGGGAAGACTGTGATCTTAACCCAAGAGTTGTGACCTTTCATATAGAGTGCAGTGTTCTCCGGTTATGACTCGCCGCGTCTCAGCGCTCTCGCCCTATCAGCTGGTCGTCAATCATGCAATGCAATGCGGACTGACTCGACGATGGCACCACGAGGGTCGTGGGCAGAGCTGTCCAGACTAACGTGGTCGAGATTGTGGTGGTGTTACCAGGATGTGCTTTCGGTAGTCGTCGGGCTCCCACGCCACGAAGGTATTGGCTCGGCAGGGATCGGCAAGCCGCGTTGATGCGCGTTATTCCATTCTTTCTTTGCTTCTATGCTGTCCTTCGCAGAGCTTCAAATGAACGCTTCCCCGGCTAACATGCCTAAAAGGCACACTGCATATCTAGGCACGCCGTTCCCATCACGCCACTGCGTTGAATGGCGTCATCGCCACGCTGTGGCTAAAGTGGACCTATTTATGTCTACGACATGATATCTCGCGCCCTCCAAGATTTCTCTCTCGATCTCCACCACCATGTCCTCCCTGCACGAGTCCCAAGTGGCCGAAAGACCCATAGAGACCATCCACCCCAACAACCTCCCCGAAGACCAGCGCGATCCGTCGGTGGCTGCAAGCGCACTGCGGGCCCTCGTCGAGCACTCGACCAAGCATGAAGACGTCCGGGACACTATCCACGCGCCGATGCACCGGCTCACGTCTATCCCCTTTGTTCAGAAGCTGATCCCCGGCCTCCAGGACGTCGCGGCGCAGTACCATGTCGGAAACTTTGTACAGATGAGGGGGAGTAGTGAGAAGTTCTTCGAGAGCATGCCTTTATACCCTCGGTACGCTCGTCCTTGACGATGTTCTAGAGATATTTCACTGTGAGGGTAGCCTTGGAATGCATCTGTTGTACTACGGCGGTACTCAGATCAAGATCTTGCACAACCAGACCGTAGAGTCGGTCTTGAAGGACCTGTCTATCCACGTGCGTAGCATTGCCATTCGCACGCCTGCAGGTATTAAGACCCTTGGCAGCAAGGCGCAGCCTACGACTCCCCTGATTCCGTAAAGAACATACCCTCGTTTGTCGAGACTTACAGCATCCAACTCGACGATCTCCTTGAACCCGATCTCACAAAGTACAAATGCTTCAACGACTTTTTCTACCGCAAGCTCAAGCCTGGCGCGCGTCCCGTCCAGAACGAAGACGACCCCACGAACCTCTGCAGCGCGGCCGATTGCCGGCTGACGGTTTACAATTCCGTCGACTTGGCGAGGCAGTTCTGGTACGTTTTTGACCCTATTGTATCTCGGTATATGCATCTCAAATGGCGGTATATCAAGGATCAAAGGCACTGGCTTCCAGATCCCCTTGCTCTTGAACGTCACTCCGGACTCTGATCTCGCGAAGGCATTCGACAACGCAAGCGTGGGTATTTTCCGGTATGTATCGCGCTGCACACACGAATCGTCGCTTGTGAGGCCCACACATGAAGTTTTCCAGACTTGCCCCAGCCGACTACCATCGCTTCCACAGCCCGATCGACGGGATTGTGGGGGACACTGTGGATATCCCTGGGCAGTACTACACCGGTCCGTCTCCGCTTACACAGTAACCTGCGGCGAGCTAAACATACATGCGCACAGTCAACCCCCAAGCGGTGAACGAGCCTGGCTTCGACGTTTTCACGGCGAACAAGCGCTCCATACTGTACATGACACACCAACCCACCGGCAAGCCCGTGGCGTTCGTCGCGATCGGTGCCATGCTCGTAAGTCGCTCCTTCTGCGCCACATTTGCACGCATTCAGCAACCGCATCGCGCAGGTGGGGAGCATTGCGTGGACCGCAGGCGCGAACAAGGGCGCGGCTGTGAAGCGAGGAGAGGAGCTCGGCTACTTTGCGTACGGCGGAAGCACCGTCGTGGTTCTCTTCCCGAAGGGGCTCATGGAGTGAGTCTTCTGCTCGAAGACGCGTATGTTGTTGATTTTCATGGCGGCGCCTCCAGGTTCGACGCGGACTTGGTGGAGAACTCGGAGAAGCCGATCGAGACGTTGATGAAGGTGAGCTGTGATTGACCCTTGAAACGATGCTTGTTGAAGTTGATATCAATCATGTTCAAGGTCGGATATTCTCTTGGCAGGACGAGAGCGTAGGGTTACGCCCGGAGAGCGAAATCACAAATGTCCCGATGTAATATTATATGAGTGTCAAAACTCTGCTCAGGACCACTTGGGCGTGTACAACTTGAACAAGTCAAACAATTCAAGCTTCCGGCGTGGCGTCCACGTTTAGTTGCATTCGTCAGCATTTCGGAGAACGTTGGGAGAGAAGAGAGATGAAGGGGAGGTTGAACTTCAACGTCCCCAGCACTCTCATTCCCTGACGGCGCTCCTTTTTTATACTCAAGACCATGTCCGATGAGGTCTTTGTCCGGAACAAGACGGCGGTAAAGGCCGTCTTACAGCCGTGCACAGACCAACGCTTCTGGAGCGAGGCAATGCGGCTGTCTCGTGTGATCACCGGGACCTCAGATGGGTTCGATGTTGGAGGTACGCTTACAATCATCGGTGCAACTCTTAACACTATCTACGGCTTGATTTTGTGACCTGTCTAGCTTCGGATTTATGTCAAGCACTAGCATCCACGACCATGAATGAGGTCATAGAACTTTTTCGCTCACGGATTGACCCATGTCATCCAAACATCGCAAATTTTCTGTACGATTCAGTCCCGACAGGAAGCTCAGTGCTCGCGCAGTTAGCAATCTGCTCGAGAAGCATTCACCTGACACATCGCCGACTACACCAAACCTCACGTCTGTTCTGACAGACAGCTTTCCATTAACCGATTCGTGGAATCATGTGTGCAGGCCCTACCCGCTGCTTCCGATAAGACACTCGAGGTCATAATCAGGACGGCTGCAGAGCTTTCTCCTTAGTATCAAACCAAGGAACATCGCACTGTGAACGCGGTGACAACCTCTCAATAGTTCCTCTTCGTGAAGAGCCTGGACGAGTTGAGAGGGTGTCTGATAGATGATTCGGAGGAGGGAAAGTGAAGATTAAATTATAGTTGTGCGAGAAGGCGGAGGTCAGCGCCGATGTCATAGTATCGTCCAAATGAGGAAAGCATGCACTTTGTGGCGTAGATACCTGACTTTCGTAGGACAGATCGCAAACTATCTGGCGCCATTAAAGTCCATGTCTCAAGTGTTCAGGTACAGTACATTATACTCCCATAAAGATAGTGAAAACATATGCGACCATCTAATAACCTGACGGGCGTGCGCCAGTTTTCGTAGTGTCGTAAGCGCGAATGAGCCTGGCCTGGTCTTGTCGTGAAGCGTTCTCTGTTTGGGAAAAAGCGAAGCCGCGGTTTCGGCGCATGCGCTGCACGGCTCGCACTTTCTTGATCGCCTTCTGGAACCTTAACCGCGATAAGTAAGAGCATAAGATCATTGTAAAAGAGGACATACTGCTCCTGGCGCGGCCGATAATCGGGAATGTTGTACTTTTGGATTTCTTGTGCGATGTGGTACGTTTCTGGCCGGTAGGTGCGCCGATAGCTTCAAGCGGTATGTCATCAGTAAGTGAAAAAACCGACTGAAACAAAGAACTCACTATTTCCACGCAAGGTCTCGAGAGAGGCATAGTGATGGTACGAGCAAGATCATGAAGTAAACGACAGCATCGCCCCACAGTCGTGGGACTATGTTCAAATACTCTTTGGAGAAACCGATAGCAGGTGCAACAACAGCATATAATGGCAGAAAGCACATAGTGAACAAGAATGATCCAGGAATCGCTAAATAGATGTCAGTACGAAGTGGACATTGTCAAATCCATTTACCTACCTGCAACAGTGTATTTGGTCCAGAGACTGGAGCACAAGCCACATTAGTCCATTTTTCATCAATAATGGAAACCGGGACGCACTCGGAAACAAGGGCAGCTTTGCCAAGTACCGTTAGCAGGACCGCGAGATAGAGCATCGTTCCCCAGACCCAATGCCCTGAATCGTACCCAGTTGCTTGCTTCAAGTCCCCCCAGAATAATATTACGGAGAAGCCAAAGAGGACCTATCCCCAGTTTAGAATAGAACGCTTTGGAGTATGCGATAGGATAAAACACTCACTAGGCTATGATAGAAGGCGTTGGCAACCCACATCCAGAACGCAGTCTTCGTGAAGAAAGCATTCTTCTGGCCGAGCATGTAAAGCTGCGGGTAACGGTCTAGGATACGAGCAGAGACGAATTGGTCGAATATACCAATGACGAGGGGTGGCAGAACAGTGAAAGCGACGTTGTATAATGACAGCGTCCACGATTCATATGCAATTTGACCGGAGAAGTTGTTGAAGAACGAAAACTATGGACGGCATGAATTATATGGTACTGTGGATCACGACAAACTAACTTACCCAGAACTGGGTCATGTACAAAGTGATGTTCTTGTAGAATGAGTCTTATCGCAGTGTTCAGTGTCGTAAGTGGATACCAGTACATGAATACGCACAGAGAATTAGCTTCGACAGGCGCTGATAACTCCAGGAGCCGTGCACCAAAAGCAGCTTCTTGAGAAACCGGAACTGAGAGATAGCAATATCGGCAGATCGTGCAGCTTGTAGACCCTAAGGGCACAGTTAGATCGCATCTAGGAGATATGCTCGAATAACTCACCTCAAGACCTGAGATACCAACGCCGACGTGTGCCGCCTGAATCATACTGACATCGTTGGCACCATCACCGATTGCGAGGAGCAGAGACTTGTGGTTTTTCTTGACGAGCTTGACAACTAGAGCTTTCTGTAGGGGGGAGACACGACCTGAATGATCTCGTAAGCTGCAAATCCAGTCAAACAAAGTCGGGTTAACGAACAGCAGATGACAGCCTTGCACATCACGGCTAATTCCAGGAACGTCTTCGAAATCTCCTTCTCAAGGGCATACGTCAAACTTTTGCCATCTACCCGATCAAGTTAGCTCCTGCGTATCACGGGGAGTTGGTCTCTCGTACCGATAATCAGAGCAAGGTCTTCCAGTTCTCCGGCATTCCTCTGGTTCTTGATCGCGGATAACCGCTTGTTGATGAAGTCGTGAGTCTCGTGCGATGTTTCCTCGTTGATAATGACCTATCCTTGAGTCAGTATACGAACGAATGACCTCAACAAATTTGCTCACCAAGTTCATCGATTCGGAGATCAGCCTACAGGACATGCCGATGTTGATCGCAGTCTCCTGACGATCGCCAGTAAGGACCCAAACCTTGATACCAGCCATTTGCAGAGTATGAATAGTATCCGGCACGCCATCCTGAAGTTTGTCCTCAATGGCCGTAGCCCCAAGCAAGAATAGATCACGCTCGATGAGCTCTGCCGCCTTGTCCAAGGCCTCGCCACGACCGTTGACGGTGGTAGCAGCTTCGTTGTAGATGGTTACCCATTGTCTGTACTCTTGCTCAGGGATCTCGCGGAAAGCGATGCAGAGCGTACGGAGGCCTTCTGTGGCATAGTCCTACAAAGCTGTGAGAAGGTTTGTGTAGGTATGGAAAAGAGACAACTCACTTCGAGATGAATGAGAGTCTTTTCGGTGTACGGCTGGTGCTCGCTTAGGCGTTCGAGAATGACAGTATCGGCACCCTTCGTGAACACCTTGATCTTACCATCGGGACAGCGCACGATTGTAGACATTCGTTTCCGTGTCGAGTTGAATTCGCAAACGTTCAGGACTTCATACTCGAAACTGGACCCGCGTATGTTGACGAACACCGACTTGGGCTTCCGTGTCTGGAAAGAGATATCGTGATACAGATACTGGGAAAAGATGGGTAAATACGTACGTGAAATTGATACCCTAGCTGCTCCGCGCCGGCGACGAGAGCAGCCTCGTCGGGACTACTGGCCTGATAGTGCATCTTTCCATCGCGCTTCTCCGGGATGACGGTATGACAGACCGCAAGAAGCGTCAAGAATTCGTCGACGACCTCTCGTTCCGGATTCGGCGCTGACGCAGCGTCGACAAATGGATTGGCGCCGCCTTCCAGCAGTGTGTTCATCTCAGCGAACGTCCGCCAACCATCCTTGCCGTCCTCGCCACGCTTGCTCTCATCTACTACATCCGCATATGCCACACCCGCGATCGAGCAGCACCGGAATTCCATCTCGTTGCATGTGAGGGTGCCAGTCTTGTCGCTGAACACGTACTCAATTTGACCGAGCTCTTCGACGAGGGAAGAGGTGCGACAGAGCGCAGGCGTGTCCGTCTTGGCATAGTACATGTCGAGGTCGGAGTTGATCAGTTGGGCCTGCTGGAACTTGACGACTTCCATGGTAACGATGAGCGAGATGGGAATCAGGTTGTTGTACAGGATGATGAACGTCAATATGTCTGGGTCAAAATAAGGTGTCAATACCTAGGTCGATGTGTTCCATCCAAAGTCATCTGACCTTCAATGAAGGACTTCGCTGTACATAAATCAGCATATACTATCCTTGAAGTGTACTATCAGAACCTACCTCGACCACCGATAGATTCTGTCTCCAGCAAGTACCACTGTTGGCTGGAGAAAAACCACTACGAACGATATGTCAATCAACGGTCGACAACCTGACATAGTACTGACTGAACGGATGCTCGCGCCGATAGTTGAACCAATGGAAAGTGCCAGTAAGAAGATGAACAGGAATACGATCTGGACGTTGACCTGCTTCTCCACTGCTGTTCGCTTTATGGGTGCAGCGCTATGAAAATATTCAACATGATATAAGCTTGGAACTGAACAGACATACGTAGCATTGCGCATGAGCTTTGTCTCGTGTCCTGTGAACACGACCAGACCATAACACCATGGCGTATTCCGTATCTGAGCTCCTCGAAGCAGCATTTGATCAGGGCCAAGAGGAACTGTTTTCGGGACGCCCATGCTTCCCGTTAGTTCAAGAGTGCCCTCGTACGTATACAACGAGTTGTTGGGATGCTCTGAGCGCAGGGTTCCGTGTAATTGGGTAACTAATTGTGGATTTGTCAAATGAGAAGTCTGCGGTGATGCCTGCTTGATCTTCAAGTTTGTTTCACTATACTACATGTGAGGTCAGTCTCCCAGCCACTTTGATAAATGACTCACCCGTCCAGATTAGAGGTCTCAATGTAGCAAAAACCTTCCGGTTCACTAGAGGCAACTAATAAAACGTCTGCGGGGATAAAGTCGTCGCTCTCCATACGAACGACATCTCCAACCCGTATATCTTTCCACTTAGTTACTGCAAACGAACCGTCAGCCTGCAAAATCTTCGCTTGACGTGCATTTAGCTCCGAATCCGATTGATGTCGTTTCTACCAAGCTGGTGTTAAGTTGACGGACACACTGACTGAAGGAAGACGTACCAGATCTTCTTGAAACTCCTTGATAGCGGAGGCAAGAAGTACTACAGCGAGGGGGGCGATAGTGGTGTAGCGATTCGTGGGGGAGACACCTGGTATCTGCTGAATACAGACAGTGAATAAAAAGAACAAGTTTGCGTATTTGGAGAATTGTTCTACAAACCAACAATGTAAGCGTTCTGATGACGTATTGTGCAAAGCACAGGTCACGTACCAAATAGAAACTTTGGGAAGAAAGTGGCAGCATTGTATTTGCTCGTCGACACGTGATTCGAGCTGAAGTCGTTCATAGCGGGGTTGTTGAGCGCGACCACTCTCTCTCCTGTGAGCAATGTTTCCTGCTTGTTCCACGGCCATTTCCACTTCCAGGGTCTCCTGGGGGCCTTGGTTTTGGGTTGTGAGGAAGAGGGACCACCCCCCGGAAAGGCTGTCGAATTTTTGAATGAATGCGTCGCCGCCGGCGGTTGTTGCACTTCGTCATCCCAGTCTTGCAGAATGTCCCCGTCGGGCGCAATGTGCATGCCAGCCGGCGCAGCGCCTGACCTGGCCAAGGGGAGCCCGCTTTCCTTGGACTGCATTGCGTCTGGGCGGCCAAACGCAGAGTCTGGCACGTCGTCCTCATCGTCGAAGAATGGGTCCAGCTGCGCAGAGTCGGACTGGTTGTGGAACGGCGAGGTGGAGGATGATGGGGGGTAGCCGCCGTTCGCGGGCTGGTACTGGCGTGCTGCGGGGTTAGCCTGCGAGACTAAGCGCAGGAAATCGTCGCTCATCGTCGCGGACGGTGGGCGAGTCGAGTAGAGCGGATTGGGATGCGGTGAGACTCGCGACGGCGGGCTGCGACCATCTGGAGCCCGCGCACCGGATTTGGCGCGCGCAGCAACGCGCCAAAGCGTCCACGTGATATAGACGCCCATAAACCCGCCATGGCATCAATGACTTGGCTCGCGACACATTCCTGGGCTTCCTGAGTCCTCCTCCTTGCCCAGCACTGTGCTCTCTCTCCTTCCCCTTGTCCAACCTCCGCGTTCTATCGCAGGAAAGGTCACAGGAAGCTGATATCGTTTCTACCATCCACTGCCTCCGGCTTCTTGAGAATCGGTGTGTGTGACTCCCGTGTTTGGCGTATCATCTATTATTTACTGAAAGTCTATGCGTCCAAACAGATAAATACGGAGAACATTCGTATTCCCATTTACACACAACCGTCACCCCAGGATGTCGCTCCCACCTCAGCTATGCGTCCCCATCGACATCCTCATGATTGATAACTTTGACTCGTTCACTTGGAACCTGTACCAGTCTCTTTGCTTGCTAGGTGCAGACGTGACAGTCATACGAAACGACGCGATTCCGGTTGCTGCGATCCCTCAACTTCGTATCAATCGACTCATTATCTCCCCGGGTCCTGGGCATCCACAGACAGAGTCGGGCATATCCCGCGAAGCTATCAAATATTTCGCGGGAAAGGTTCCCGTTCTCGGAGTCTGTATGGGCTTGGAATGTATGGTGGATGTATTTGGCGGGCAGATTGCGTGAGTAGTAGGCGACAGTACATCGGGTTCCACGTCTAAGACGAGTTCAGATACGCCGGCGAAATCATGCACGGCAAAGTCAGCGCAATTCGCCACGACGGCCGAGGATGCTTCAAGGACCTGCCACAGGGCATCCAGTCTACGCGATACCACTCTCTCAGTGCAGGCGTCAAGACCATTCCCGATGAGATCGCAGTCACTGCCGTGACCGAGCAGAGCGGCGTGATCATGGGTGTCCGCCACCGCAAATACACTGTCGAGGCAGTCCAGTACCACCCCGAGAGCATACTGTCGGAGTCTGGCGACGATCTCTTGCGTAACTTCTTGAAATTTCAGGGCGGGACCTGGGAGGAGAACCCCGATTTCCGCGTGCTCGACAAGGCTACTCCCCCTTTCGAGTTTGGCGAGAAGGCCGTCGCGTCGACCTCTGCGAAGGTTCCCACCATCCTGGAGAAAATCTGTGCTCAACGCCGGAAAGACGTCGAGCAGGCCAAGGCGACCCCAGGCACAAAGCCCGAAGATCTGAAGACACTTCTCACCATGAAGCTTTCTCCTCCGCAGATCTCCTTCCCCGACCGCTTGAGAGCTGCAGAGATTAAGCCGGCGCTCATGGCTGAAGTCAAGCGGGCGAGCCCGTCCAAGGGCCCGATCGCGATGAACACGAACTCAGCACAGCAGGCTCTCACGTACGCGCTCAGCGGCGCGTCCGTCATCTCCGTGCTGACGGAACCCACCTGGTTCAAAGGATCCTTGCTCGACATGCGCCTCGCTCGTCAGGCCATCGACAATCTCCCGAACCGTCCCGCGATTCTACGCAAGGACTTCATCGTTGACGAGTACCAGATCGACGAGGCGCGACTACATGGCGCAGACACCGTTCTGCTCATTGTCGCGACGCTGAGCGCGCAGCGGTTGCGCGAGCTGTACGCGTACTCGCAGTCGCTGGGTATGGAGCCTTTGGTGGAGGTGAACAATGCGAGCGAGATGGAGACCGCGCTCGCGCTCGGAGCGCGCGTGATCGGCGTAAACAACCGGAACCTACACGATTTCAATGTCGACATGGGCACGACCTCGAGGTTGGCGGAGATGGTGAAGGAGCGCGACGTGGTGCTGTGCGCCTTGAGCGGGATCAAGGATGCGCAAGACGTGCAAACCTATGTTGAGCAAGGTGTGGGTGCGGTCCTGGTCGGCGAGTCGTTGATGCGCGCGCCGGACACGCGTGCGTTCATACGTCAGCTACTCAGCGTACCCGAGCCCGAGGCGAAAGGCAAAGGCAAGGAGAGCGTCCCGCTCGTCAAGATCTGTGGAATTCGTACGGAGGAGGAGGCGCTTGCTGCAGCTGAGGCCGGGGCAGATATGCTCGGGTTGATGTTTGTGCCTAAAAGCAAGAGGTTCGTGCCTCTTGAGAAGGCTCAGCGCATCGCTGCTGCTGTCCACTCGAAGCGCTTGTCCAAGCCCATTCTCACGCCTTCGAGCGCACCTACCGCCAACGATCCCTGGTTCACAGCCCATGCGAATCGTCTTAGTGCGACTCTTGCGAGCACGGACTCCCCTTCACGACCGCTCCTCGTAGGCGTCTTCCAGAACCAGCCACTGCAGGCGATCCTGGACGCGGTCGCGAGCGCAAAACTCGACATCGTACAACTGCACGGCAGTGAGCCGGCAGAGCTCGCGAAGCACATTCCGGTGCCCGTCATCAGGGTGTTCCACGTGACGGAGAACGGGCACGGGCTCGACGACGTGACGCGAGCGGGGCTGAACGAGTTCGTCCTGCTCGACGCGGTGCTACCAGGCAGCACAAGTGGGCTAAGCGGCGGTACCGGTACGAAAGTCGATTGGAGCGTCGCGAAAGATGTTGTGAAGAAGGGCGAGGCCGGGGCGACAGTGTCCGCAGTGCGTGGAGATGGCAGTGTTGTCAACGGCGACACCGGGGAGCCGCTGTACCCACTGCCTTTGATCCTTGCAGGGGGGCTCACGCCCGAGAACGTAGGGGAGGCAGTCAGCGCCGTGCAGCCGTGGGCGGTGGATGTCAGCGGGGGTGTTGAACTCTCAGATGGCTCAGGCAAGGATCTCGAGAGGGTTCGTGCATTCGTGCAGGCGGCGAAGGGGCTGTGAAATACCTTCTGCTACATCCTCTAGTGCAGGTATGGAAGATGAGTGTCTTCTATCGAATGCTTTTTGTATGTGTCGATACTTAAATCTTAAACGGGCGTGATATTCGGAGAATTTTGTCGGAGATTTTTATACTCTCTGGAAGCGATTCTTTGAAACAACCTGAAAATGCATCTACATCACGAGGCCGACGCTTTCTGGCAAGCGTGAGTCGTTATATTTTTGTTTCTCGTCATATATCCCGCCTCTAGATGCATCCAGTACTTACTTTGTACAGTTCTAAACAGCACATATATATAGTCTGCTCTGTCTGAAAGATAACTCCTGCACCTGACTACTTATTCAACGTCTTACCGTCTAGGCTAGTATTTCCAATCCGCGGCAGGATCGGCATTTATGGGAATGCATCGACTCACTTCCAGGTTTCGAAGAATTATCCTTGGCAAACCATTGCTTGTACATACTCAAGTTGGATGTGGAAAGTGTCGCTCACGAAGACTCAAGAGTAGTACTCAAGTGCCAAACCTGATCCGCCTATGATTGTTGAGCCACTGTCGTTCCCATTCCTCACAGCAATGACCCATCCTTCAGTGTCATTGGAATATTATCCTACATCTTTTCCGGCACTTCGTGATCCTCGTACTGCTCGTATCCCTATTTATACCAAAGCTGTACATCATACCTCCCACGCTATTGTACCCCATGACCCTGTCCCCTCGCTGCACTGGACCAAAGATGTTTTTACGGACCTCTTCTTGACGAGACTAACGGTAGGAATGCTGCGATTGAATAAAGGCCGTCTTTCCCAAGCTTGCACGCGAGGAGCATCTCCACATGACGACTCTACGAGGAGTTAGATATCTCTTGACCAGAATCACTGTGAGACTATCCGGCCTTTAGAGGTCGCAAATGCAGCCTGCTTGGAGAGCACCGCGGGATGGGACCTTCTTCGACATATGGCACTTCAAGTTGGTGGACGATAAGATTTGAAAGAGGCAGCTTAAGGCTGTCGAGCTCGAGTGACTGAGGTTCTTTAGCGCAAGCATGTTCTGTGGCAAGAATCTACGCCCTACAAATCTTCTGCACTGCCAAGCCTAGCCCTTTGACATCTAACGGAATATTTTTGACATAGAATATAGTGGACTATGCCAACTGTGATGTACATCGCTGCACAAGGTGACGACGTGCGCTAAGAACCTGGAGGCGCCCGTCGGCACTCTTGTCATTAACTGTCATCGCATTGCACAAGATACAACGACGTGCAGCTGAGGAGAGGCTGCATCGACGTTATCTCTCTGAGCTTATGATGATAGGCCATCAAAGAACGCGAAGCAATTGTGGTCACGCCCATGTGCAGACGATGGGTCAGTGGCACCAATGCGCGGTCCGCCTGGTGAGCAATCATCTCCTTGATTCCTTTTGCTTTCCAAAGCTTCCGTACAGCTAGATATTAATGCGTATAAAAGGCAATTGTACGGCTTCATGTTTCACAGACTCTCTGGGACTCCGCCTGGTCACCATGAAACTCAACCCACTCCTCACCGCTGTGGTTGCCTCTTTCTTTGCCGTTGCCCATGCGCGTATCTTCTCAGGTAGCGCGATGGAGGGCTTGGAAGAAGCGGCAAACTTTCAGGCCGCCCAGCTGGAGAGGATGCGTAGCTTCCTTGGCCCTCAGCCAGGAGACGCCCCTCAGCTCTCGAAGAGGGAGCCGATCATGACATTCAAAAATCCAAAGGCAAAGGAGTTTCATGTCGATGGAACCAAAATTCCGGATGGTATGGTTTTTAATTCGTATTTATCCGGTCCATACTCACATAACGAACCACATAGTGAACTTTGATGCTGGAGACTCGTGGGCTGGACTTATGCCTATCTCGGGTGACCCAGACGAGACTCGCAAGTTATTCTTTTGGTACGGTCTGGGTGAGGGATTCCGAGTCACCCTAGCTAACAGCCCGAATCAAGGTTCTGGCCCACGACAAACGCCTCAAATAAAAATGATTTTTTGTTCTGGACAAATGGTCAGGATGCTGGACCGTAACCTCCACGCACGAGGATACTCATTCTTTCGGTAAAGGTGGTCCCGGATGTTCCTCGTTGGAAGGCTTCCTGCAAGAAAACGGTCCAATTTGTGAGTAGATATCAGGCGTTACCACGAATTTCCCTGACAAGTAGTCTGATATGTGCATAGCGTGGTCGTGGGGTCAATCTGAGCCAACTCCGTAAGCAAGGAGCTTATTTACGACATATGTAATACCTAACTAATGAATTTTTACTCCAGCAACCCCTTCGCTTGGACTCAACTGGCCAACGTAGTGTGGGTCGAGCAGCCCGTCGGTGTAAGTCAGAGAAATGTTTGACAGTTGGCTCGTAGTACTCACCACATCATAGACTGGCTTTTCTCAAGGCACTCCAAGCATCACCAATGACGACGAGCTTGCGGCTCAAGCGATGGGGTTCCTTGAACAGTTCCTGAACGTTTTTGAAGAGTTGAAAGGGAGCGACTTCTGGGTGAGCGGAGAAAGCGTACGTGCCGGCTCTATATTTGCCTTATTTCGAGACTTAAGAGTGGTTTTAGTATGCTGGCTTTTGTAAGCAAACTCCAGGTGTTCCAGTGTTGAGCTGCATTAAAATCGGACTCTGTACTAGACGTTCCCTACATCGCCAATTGGATCTACGAGCACCCTGGTCTCGAGGTGAACCTCAAGGGCATCTGGATCGCCGATCCTTCTCTCTCGTGGGGTCTCGTCCAGCAAGAAATTCCGGCGCTCCGTTTCGCACAGGCCCATGCCGACCTCTTCCCATTCAACGCAACTTTCTGGGCGCAGCTCCAGAACATCTCTGATGCCTGCGGATATACTGACTATCTGGACAAGTTCGTTACATATCCTCCCGCCGGACAGCTGCCCCTCCCTGCTGGCGCTACATTCAACAACGTCACACGTGCTGTGGGCGTGAGTGCAGATTGTAGAATGCATAGTCCGATCCAGAGAGAAGTCTCCATGTGAGTAGCCTCACTCCCCCCCGCCCACGCTGTAGATTGACGATTACACTTAGTTTGAACCCTGCGTTCGATGTGTACCGCGTTTCCGATACGTGGCCCACACTCTGTAGGTCCCATCTTTCGCGCTCAAACTTTGGGCTCATCAGCCTCGCCAGGGAGCGTCATCGGATTCCCTGAATCGACCCAGCAATTCGTCTACTTCAACCGGTAAACTCTATCTCAGCTCTGCGCGGAGGCATTTATTAATTTGATTACAGTACGGATGTGCAAAACGCCATCCATGCCCCGCACATCAACTGGGAGACCTGCTCATCTGGTTCTGTATACTCCAATGGAACTGGCGGTCCAGGCCGAGACACTAGTGTTGCTTCGACGTTGAGTGTGCTACCCAATGTCATCGAGAAGAGCGTCAGAACCGTTGTCGTCCACGGTCTTGCGGTGGGTAGGACTCACCTGTTATAGGCAGCGCCTTACTTACCATTTATGCATAGGACTTCATCCTCGTCGCGGAGGGAACTCGCATTGCTATTCAGTGAGTCTAAAGCTTGCTTTCATGTGTGTTACGTGACCTTGACCTGATAGTATTGCTCAGGAACATGACTTGGAACGGTCTGCAAGGCTTCCAGACACCCATCGAGCCCGACAGCTTCACCGTGGACAATATGGGTACATTCGGAACTATGCACCAGGAGCGTGGCTTGACTTGTGAGTGGCTTGCAGTCTATACTGTTATGGTTAGCCTGAGTATGATCCAGTCGTCGAGTTCTCGTTCAGCGGCCACATGACACCGCGTAAGTGCTACTTGCCACCGCCAGTGGGCTAATTGACTGATCATAAATTAGAATTTGTACCGTGGGCCGCTTTCCAGACCATTGCGTTCCTACTTGGCAAACGACCATCTCCCTCTACTACCTGAGGTATCACGGGCGGCCCGCTACTACGCCCAGTGTCCGAAAAGCTCGTGAGTATTGGGGGTCCCTAGAGAAACTACCATAACTAACGCTTTTTTGGATACGCGAGTTTGGTCATGCGGCTTCACTCTGCTGCCTCGGCCTTGTAATAGTACCTCTTCGAGCAGCCGTCACGATTTAACAGTCATTTTCCCGCATCTGCATTGTCCGGACTCCGACGAGCCATCTCCTCCGTCTGACGTAATGGGCGCCCCAGGATTCGGCAAGTGCCGCCACAACCATCTGAGTCGTAGTCGCGTCCTCATATGTCTAGTATTCGGTATGCGCAATAATTATCAAAAACTGTGATTATTTATAACAAGAAACTGAACAGAATGCTGAGGATGTTTTAGAATTGACTGGCGGGCTCCCATATTTTTAACCGCTCGTCTCACAGTTACGGATGCTTACCCATGCGCTCTTAGTGGAACGGCGCGCGTGGCGCGAAGTGGTGTATTGTTGACCACGAACGGAGCTGAGGAGTATCTATGAGAGCAGGTATAAAACGCATGAGATGGCCAGAACGCGGTCTTCGTAAATCGTGCCTCACCTCTCCTGATGTTCAACACAGAACACACACTCAGCTCCAAACCTTCAGGGAGTACTCTGCGACCAGACATGCCTTATGAAAACGACACCGCAGCGTCAGCACAAAGATCACAAGGCTCAACGACACCAATATATGACGGTGATCGCCAAAAGCCTCCGCTAGGGCGAGAAAAATTGATGCAAGAAACACAGCAGGAGCCCCTTGCCGCGACGGCGAAGGACGACGTCTTTGTGGTAGATTGGGACGGTCCTAATGATCTTGAGAATCCGAAAAAGTGAATCGCTTATCGCTATCCGTTGACGGTACTAATAATACAAATCAGCTGGACGGAGCAAAAGAAATGGGCGGCGGCCATCGCGACATCATCGTTCACGTTCATATCGCCCGTCTCTTCGTCGATGGTCGCCCCAGCCGCATTTCAGATTGCTCAAGATCTGAATATCACCACGAGTATTGAGGTGTCTATGACAATATCCGTCTTCGTGCTAGCATACGGTACGTCTGGCGACATGGCTCCTATTTCCCGCAAAGTAAAATTGTCCGTATGAAAACAGCTGTCGGTCCATTATTCTTAGGGCCTCTCAGTGAGATTTACGGGCGATCGCGAGTGCTGCAGTTTGCGAATTTGTTCTTCTTGGGTACGCATCACCTCACCGACATTTGTATTATCTATCCACCACCAGTTACCAACGACACTTTCTAGCCTTCAACCTCGCATGTGGCTTCGCACAAACTAAGGGTCAATTGATCGCTTTTCGATTTCTATCTGGCCTTGGCGGTAGCGCTCCACTTTCAGTACGCATGACGATTTCTGTCTTCGGCATTGATACTCATATTGTGTCTGGAGGTTGGTGGTGGTGTCCTCAGCGACATGTGGAACGCCGACAGACGTGGAAGGGCAGTAGGTATCTACTCGCTCGCTCCTTTGCTTGGGCCAGCGATAGGCCCTGTAGCCGGAGGATGGATTGCGGAGAAGTCCACATGGAGGTGGTGCTTCTGGTCTGTGACGATTGCCGACGCTCTTGTTCAGCTTGCTGGACTGCATTTCCTGAAAGAGAGTGAGTACCTAACATCCTTCGTTGTATCATGTTTTGACAAACAGTGCAATAGCATACGCTCCTGTTCTGCTCAAGTGGAAAGCACACAAAATTAAAAAAGAGCTGGCTGCAGACCCTGAAAAAGGTGGGTCACGCACCGTTCGGACTGTCTACCAAATACAGAGAGGAGACATCGCGTATGTGCACTACATTTAGGAGCTAAGCCTTATTCTCACGGCGTCCAATTGTAGCTTCAAGGACTTCGTGATCCGTTCGCTCTGTCGGCCCTTCGTGCTATTTGCTCAGGAGCCGATCATCCAGCTCTTCGGCATATACCTCGCTTTCATATATGGGACGGTGTATCGTAAGTTTGACCCACCCCTGCTGAAGGACGATAATCTAACATGTGATCAGTTGTTCTCACCACGTTCCCGGACATCTTTACAAACATATATCACGAGAATGCTGGCATTGCAGGCTTACACTATATATCACTGGTAAGTCTCAAAATGTTACACACATGGACGGAAATCTTAGCAGCACATCTAATCTAGGGTATTGGGTTGACTGTTGCCTCCCAAGGAAACGCTCGTCTTCTAGACAAGGTGTATAAGCATCTCAAGAACAAAAACAACGGAGTAGGGAAGCCCGAGTACCGTTTATGTGAGACCTCCCTTCACGCACTTTGCCGCGCGAATATTATATTGACCTGCCATCTGCAGTGGTTGTGATACCTACGACATTCCTACTCCCTATTGGATTGCTCATCACAGGATGGTGTGCCCAAGAACGGGTCCACTGGATTGGTACCGATATTGTAAGCGGTTCTCGAACGCAGCTCATATCTCACTAAGGTAACCATGTATCATTCAGGGATTTGCCCTTGTCGGTGCGGGTACAGCCGCAGCGTTCCAAGGACTTCAAGCGTACATCATAGACTCATTCCCTCGATATGCCGCCTCGGGTATGCCTGTTCCTTCACTACCCTAACAGTTAACAATTCACTCAAGGCGGTGGAATACGTAGCTCTGGCAGCCGTGTCCTGCTTCCGCTCGCTAGCGGGCTTCGGCTTCCCACTCTTCGCGCCTTATATGTACAAAGCCCTCGGCTACGGCAAGGGTGACACCCTACTCGCCGCACTGTGCCTCGGCGTCGGATGCCCCGCACTCGTCCTCTTCTATATCTACGGAGAGCGTATACGTTCCATGTCGAAGCGGACAGGGGCGGCAGAGGAGCACAGGAAGGAAATCGCTGCAGACACTGCGAACGCTAAAGCGTAGCATGCTCTTGGTTATCATCCCGGAACCCAATATTTGCCACGCTTATCGGAATCGCTTGCTTCACGACCTCACAATTGTACAGAATCCACTACATATACTGCGTCATTTCCATTCGATCTATGTGCGCATGCTTTTGCGCGCGCGCCGTCAGTACTCAGTACTCAGTGTTCACCAAATCCGGATCCCACCTTCTTTCAGCGGCCTTCGGGCTCGATACCTTGGTACTTGCCTATACCTTAATTGTTGCATACCCATTGCATGATAATCGTACTACTGGACAATTCTCATATCTTTGACACGTTAACTACTCCAACAGAGACGAACAATGCATGATGAGAAGACGTAATTTAAAGGAAACTAATTGTGTACTGCCGGAATCTTCCGCGCCATGATGCCAATGCCAGTGCCTTTCAAGTTGAGCCATGTTGTGAGGAACGCAGCCCCTTCGAAGTAGATAGAGGCAGTGAGAAATCCACAAAGCAAGAAAGGCAGTGTGTGCATACAGAAGATGGTAGTGATATGGCACACAGATTCATAGTTCGCTGGATGCTTGTTTCAAAATGTGTATGGCATGATGCAGATCTATTGTCCCTTGTCCACAGTGCTACCTCGTAAAGTTCACATATCACAGCACTGGACATGATAGTGCTACAAATCGTCGAGGACATGCGAATCATTGTCATAAGAGATATCCGCGTCGTCAGGAACCACAAAGGTCCCAAATTGATAGTCGTCCTCGGACCCGGGCTCCCGTGGCGGAGAGCTTGATACAGCGACTCTGCCCCGCTCCACCGGCTTCTGAGGGGCTCTAAACAAACCCCTTCCAATAGGGCGATTCGCAAACGCGGGCATGTTGCCGCCAGGAGCCTGTGTCAACAAGCTTCTGCGATATACGGCGGCTTGATCATACGAAGGCGATGCCTGCGTAGGCTGGAAGTCTCCAGCGAATCGCTCATCTCCTTCGCTGGCAAGCATAGAGTCCGGGTAGGCATCTTCATCTGCACCGTCGCTGCGCTCCTCGCCCGAGTGCTCCGCTTCGATATCGAGCCATGGGTTGTGCTTCTGCACATCCACAACATCCGCGAATTTACGTTTCTTGCGCTTCGCCGGTTGAGGCTGAGGATCGGATCCCGTCGTCCCAGAGGAAGGCGAGTACCGACGAGAAGAGCGAGAATTTCCACGGTGTAGACGACGCTGGGAGGGTGGCGGTATTGCCAAGGGAGATGAGTCGATAGCTGCGTCCAGACGGGCACGTTTCCTCGACTGCTTGCCTGGCGCACGGACCGCAAAGGTAGCGGCAGGAAAACCGTCGGAGCTAAGGGTATCAGCAAAATCAACTTCTATGTCTGCGTCGGGCTCGGGATCTACCGCCATTGGGTCAGGCGAGGGAGAACGGGGCCTTGCAAATCGCACTGGTAGTCGCGGTGGTGGCATGTTCACGTCCTCGTCATCAGAATTAAGCTGAGGCTTGACGACGTTCTGTTCACGAGCGCGTGGTGAAGAATGAGCCCGTTGAGCTAGGGATGGAAATACAAGTGGCAGGTCCTCGACAATCTCAACCTCGCTGCTGTTTAGCTTAGCCGGCGGTTCGTGAGCGATTCGACCCACGGATGGCGAAGACCCGAGGACCACGATATCCGGTTCTTCGTCATCATCGTCTAGCAACCACGCAATACTATCGTCGTTCACTTCTTTATGCTCATCTGTAGTGACACTGCGGGAGGATGCTGATACCGATCGCCGTGGTTCAGGTGGAGAACCAGTGGAAGATGCGGACAAATAGTCGCGTTTAGGCGTAAATAGGGACAAGGCGGGAGATGACCACCGTGGTGCAGGCGGCGAAGACGGAGGTAGTGACTGTCGTGCTCGCAGATCAGGGGTCGTAAGGTCAACGATGCTCGCGTTCGCCAACGGGCGCCTTGGGGACGAAGACCACTGTGTTGGAGTGGTGGGCTGAGGCAGACTCGGAGGCGGGACGCTATTCTCCGATAATATCCTCGAAGGTCCAGGAGCATTGTCGACCGCGGTCGATGGCCGTTTCTTGGGTGGCGATAGAGAAGATAAGGGGGCCTTCTTCCGCTTGATCGGCTTGGACTTGACCTTGGACGAAGACTTCGCGGCACTAATGCCTCGGGCTATTGCTTCATCTTCTGAATCGTCCTGGCCTAGACGCTCAAGCTCGCTAAGAGTAAGTTCCTCCACAGCGGGCTGTTTCTGTTTCTGAGTCTTTTTTGTAGCTTTCTTGCTGCCACCCGCCTCGCCAGTCGCCACTGTGGCCGTCCGACGCAGCTTCTTCGCCTCAGGTTTTTCCGCCGCCGACATGGAGACAGTTCTCCGTTGTCCAAGGATTCCAGCCTCGAGCTCTTTGTCGTCCTCATCGCTTTCCGCGGCGTGCTCGAAATCGACGGGAGGAGGTAGCTTCTTCTTCTTCTTCTTCTGCAAGAGGTCTTTGACGCTAACAAATCCAGTCGATGCGCCGTCAGGGACGTTTCTCATGGCATCATCGTTACGCGCGCGCTTCTTGGCCTTGAGTTGAGGAGACGAGGGAGTCTTCTTCGCTCGAGGGTCTTCGCGGACGTACTCCTCGATCTCCATTTCCATTTCGACGCACTCTGGTCGGATGTAATCCGGTATGAGACGTTCTACATCCTCGTATAGCTCCAACTGTTCCGCTTTGATGATGAAATGCTGCACATCCTTGTAGTTATCGTCTGCCTTTTCCCAGTTTCGCTCCTCACGCTCCTCGCTGAGAAGTACGTGGACGTAGCCATCGCGCTTGCGGCCCGTTCGACCGACACGTTGCAGCTGCGCAGGTCATCTTTATTCTGCGTCCCAAAATAACCAGGAGCAGGCTTACCATGCGAATCGGGGTCTTTTGAGCATCATAACAAGCGATCATATCGACTTCTCCAATGTCGAGACCTTCTTCTCCAATCGAGGTAGAGACTAAGACATTGAACTCGCCGGCCTTGAAACGCTTGATGACCTATAACGACGCATGAATTATAATTCACGCCCATAGCACGCTGTTTTGAGTTACCTCGAGTTGCTCTTTCTGACCGTACCCCTTCTTGCCCTTCTTGTCAATACCTTGACCGATGAAAGGTACCGCTCGGATGAGCGGCTGATCCTTGTTTAGCATGTTAACGATCAAGTCAACCGTATGCCGGAATGAGGTGAAGACCATGACTCTAGAGTCACTGTCGAGGTCTCCGCCTTCAGCTCCGTTCGACTCAGCATCGAACCCCTTCTGGGCAAAGTGCTCGATGAGCAGCATGCGAAGCTTATCCATCTTCGGATGTGGAGGGAGCTCGCCACTAGGAGTCTTCATCTTGTCGAGCTCAGTGATAATGGCCTGAAGCTTGGGGTCCTTTGCGAAACGGTCAGCCTGCGCTTTGGTCGACGTCTGCTTCCCAGTGGATTCGTTTGTACCCGAAAGAAGCTCCTTCAGGGTATCGTAACATTGGTCAACGCTGCCCTCGATCTACGCGGGTTGAGCACCCAGATGCAGCAGGTAAAACTGATAGCCTGACCAGATAGCCCATAATCCGCGCAAGCTTCCCGAGCTTAGAGAGAAGCGGGAACGCCCACGGCGAGCCGCCACGTTGGCCGTGTAATGCTCCCAAGGCTTTCTGACAGCTGAATGGATGCAAACATGTAGGATTCGGGTTGCCGTGTAGAAGTCGTGCGTTGGTCAACTTCTGAATCATTGGCTGCGAGCAATGCATGACCTTCGATATAATCACCGACAGAGTGATGTATTTACCTTCATAATTTCGCTAAGCATGTCCTGGATCTTCTTCACATCATCCGACATCTCGATGATGTGCTGCTTGACGTGTTTCTTATGCAGATATGGTGCCAAGTCAAGACTACGCTCGTCACGAATCTCGATGTGGCTGATATGAAGAGCGTCAACTATGGCCTGAACTGCTTCAGGCTTGCCTCCGGGAGTAGCTGTGAGGGCAAGGACGCGAAAGTGAGGATTCTTAGCCATCATGTATCGGACAATTTGGGCATATGCATAGTCGCCTGTGCCCTTGTGAGCTTCGTCTACCACGATGCGCATATTAGACCAGTAAGTTTCGCTCAATTGATGAGATACTCACCTATCACGATCAATACAATGTCTCTAGGATCGCAATTATCGGACTTTAGGTCGTTCATAAGCGTTTGAGGTGTCATGAAGAAGACGCGCTTTTCTTGCCACTGTACACGGATTACTTGTCAACCCAGGCACAAAATGCAGGGAACTCACAGCTCTTGATCGAACCGCGTGAGGGACTAAACCGGTCAACTCCGCAGCATGGCTACCAGGAATACCACAGGATTTGTGGCATGCCTCGATCTGCTGCGCAACAAGCGGCTTCGTAGGAGCAACGAAGATGACCTTCCCCTCGGGAAACCACGTATAGACTATTCGGTGTGTTCAAGAATAATAGTAGGCCACAATCATACAGCAGCTTACAGTTGAGCATTACGACGCCCGCAATGAACGTCTTACCCAGTCCCGTGGGCAGAGCGACGAGGGTGTTTTCGAACAACGAACGCTTGACAATGTTGAATTGGTAGTCACGCCGCTGCTGATTTCGAGGGTAAATCCACCGCCTCGCAGCGAGAAGGTCTGGGTTCAACTTCATGGGTGGAGCCTGGTTCACGAAACTGTCAGGGTAATGTTCACTGACAGACCCTTCTTGCATATGCTTACCGGTCTGTAACATGAGATCAGTGTGAAGATATAGCCATAACTCAAGACGACGAGCATACCCAAGAGAAATGAAGGGGGCAGGGAACTGCTCGAATTCAACCTCTTCGTCGTCCCATTCCTCCTCCTGGCCATCCTCGAATGAAACTGCTTTCTCCTTCCCCTTCGCGGTTTGAGGCTTTTTCCACCCCGATTTCGCGAACGCAGTGTGATCCCATTTCTTCGTCTTGTTTGGCTTGCCAGTGTAGACATTATCCAATCGCGAGTTGGTACGCTGTAAAGTAGACCGGGAACTCGATGCAGTAGTGTTCCGAAATGAACTGGCAGATTGAGCGACGCCACCAAACAACGTCGTCTGAATGGTAGCTCCTGAGGTCGTACGGTGGAGGGTAGACTTGCTTGAGCTAGCAAGCGGTTGCCTTCCGTGCATGGCATCATCACATATCTTGTTGATGGCCTCAAGCTGGATATCGTCAAGCGTGTCAAATTCATACGTCTCGTCGACATCTATGACTTCTTGGGTCGGAGGGGCTCTCTTCGCTTGTGGTGGTGGCGCAGGTTTCGGAGGTGGCCGCGCAGGCTGGAAGACGGTGGTGGTGACGGGCTGGGTATGCGCAGCCTCGATTGCTTCTACCTTCGAGAGGACATCGTCGTCGATGAGGTCGTCGTCGAAGTAATCGTCCGAGCTCATTGTTGCCGATGGCGACGACGTAATGACGGAGGTGAACACGACCGTGACGAGAATAACAGAACGCGATTATAGCACTCGCGTCGCTCACGTGCTGATGAAATTTACGTAACTATGCTGATGCGCCCTCCGCCATCCAATGCGGCGGCAAATTTTAACTTCACTCTTCTTTTCGAACAGGCTCCTCGAGTTGATGTCCTAAGACTCAGCGAAATGTAAGTTACGAGATTCGTACCGAATTACTTAGACGTTCTTGTGAGATACCCAATCCTCGACCCCATGCTTGTCACCAAACTTCCTTCTACTAGCACAAGTTTGTCAAATAAATGTGTCAAGTACATATCAATGGAATATAGAGTGGAAGACTACTATATCTTGTTTTATGAACTACCACAATCAGTATAAAAGCCACAATCAGTATAAAAGCCAGTGTTGCGCCTGCTCCAAAGCGTCGCCCCAGCCATCCTCACTCCGCGTCCATGCTTGCATGCTGTCCACCTCCTCTCTCCCCAGTTTGAACCCGTTATACAGATGTGGGAACATGCCCTCTCCAGCCCTCGGCCCACATACTTCTGCTTTGGGGTCCTCCCACTTGATATCCTTCTCAATGAGGTCGTAAGGTATACGCAGAATGTATACACTTGGATCGGCGGTGAAGAAGAACTTCAAAGTATTTGGGATTTGGGATGCTGTAGACAGATGGACGAAGCCCGAAGTCTGGTCAAGGTCGCTAACCGGGAGGGCGACTGGGAGAGGAGTTGGGGGTGGGGCCGTGTAGGGGACGAGCTTATAGACATAGGTCGGTTTACGGCCTTCAGTCAAAGTGCTCATGGTGGGCGAAGGCAAGCTCAGCAGTTCTATATTCCGTGTGCCCTTTTTGCGCGCGTGGAATGTAGTTCTCCGCGGCCGCATGTGTTCCCACCCACTGCGATAAACTGGGAATTCCCACCTTTTACTCTTTCGTCTCTATATCAGTTCTATATCAGCCCCTCCATAGAACTTGCTATCCGAGTCTGCCGATGTCTATAGCCGCAGGGGCATCTCGACGGGATCATAGGATGGACGTGCAACAGCCACAGTATCAATGATGACGGGCGGATGTGGACTACAAAAGCTGCAGCCACACCCCGCTCGACATGCAAACCTCCGTCGGGATCAACATGCCCAATGTTGTCCGTGTTGGAGGCAGTGAAATGGTGTCAGGGTGTCAGGAAAACCGTCGCCCATACTTGCCAAAAACGGACGGGCGGTGTAGAGGAGCCTCATATCGATCGCGTTTCACGCCTTTTCCGCGTTGTACACAAAGTATATCTCTCGTCTATCTGGTCATCCACCTCTCCTTGACCTCCTACTACCAGCACCCCAGCGGCACCATGCAGAGACACTCCTTCCAGGCTCTGAACTCGACGTTCGTCGTGGACTCTGAATACCAGTTCGTCAAAGAGCTCGGCCAAGGCGCGTATGGATGCGTCGTCGCGGCCAAGCACAGGCGCTCCGGCGAGGGCTGCGCTATAAAGAAAATCACCAATATCAACACAAAGGTCAGCGCGGTGGGCTGGTGTACGCGCAGTGACTTACAGGAACCCAGAGAATATTGACGAAGCGGTGCTTGCGAGAGATCAAGTGAGTTGCACGCGTCCTGTCCTCATTTTCGGCTATCTGACAGTCCTGCCCAAGACTTCTTCACCATTTCAGAGGTCACAAAAACGTGAGCTACTGTGTGATGATGTTCACTGAGATTACGCCTAAGCGAAACCAAGATTACCTGCTTGTATGATATGGACATCGTTTTCCGGCCAGATGGTAACTTTGACGAAGTGTACCTCTATGTATGTTTTCTTCGTCCCCCAGACGTCCTATTCTAATTCCGGTGCAGGAAGAACTCATGGAGGCGGATCTGCATGCAATCGTGAGCGATGCTGCTTCTCCAGCACACGTACCATCTCACCTTCATTGTCCCCCAGATCCGATCGCAGCAGCCGCTCTCAGACGCGCACTTCCAGTCCTTCATCTACCAAACGCTATGCGGCCTGAAGTACATCCACTCTGCAAATGTGCTTCACCGTGACCTGAAGCCCGGTAACCTACTCGTCAACGCTGACTGCGAGCTGAAAATCTGCGACTTCGGCCTGGCGAGAGGTTACCAACCCGGCGGCGGCAACAACCAAAGCAGGGCCGCTGCGAACCAGGGATTCATGACCGAGTATGTCGCGACGAGGTGGTACAGGGCGCCGGAGATCATGTTAAGCTTTGCGAACTACGTGCGTCTTTATTGGTGTCAATGAGGGCCTTTTCATTGAGATATCGTCGGATAGGGACCCGCCATTGATGTGTGGTCTGTCGGATGTATCTTGGCGGAACTTCTCTCTGGAAAGCCCATTTTCAAGGGACGAGAGTGAGTACTAGCTCAATCTTTGCAAGACTCACCTTGAATTTTTCATTGCAGCTACGTCGATCAGCTGAACCAGATCCTCCACTACCTTGGAACACCTTCTGAAGACACACTTCGTCGCGTGGGCTCCCCTCGTGCTCAAGATTACATACGGTCGCTCCCTATCAGGCCCCGTGTACCCTTCTCGACCCTCTTCCCTCGCGCGAACCCACTCGCTATCGACCTGCTGTCTCAGCTGCTCAACTTCGACCCCGCAAAGCGCATCACCTGCGAGCAGGCGCTGAACCACCCGTACCTGCAGGTATGGCACGACCCAGCTGACGAGCCTACCTGCCCCACGGTAAGTACACGCGTATATCCCCAAATACACTGCTCACTCTGTGCCTTCTAGTCATTCGACTTCGGCTTCGAAGACGAGGACTCGATCGAGGGTATGAAGCGCCTCATCGTCGAGGAGGTCCAGAGTTTCCGCGCTGAGGTCCGCCAGCAAGCCCGCACGGGCGGCGCAATCCGCCGCCAGGACAGGTGCGTCTGAATGTTCTGCGCTGCGCATACCCGCCGATTGAAGTGCGCCCGCGCCAGCCTCCCGATCCCGTCGCGCGAGGACATCCAGGCCTCGCCGGTCACGAACGCGCCGCTGAACGGCGGGACGTCGGGCTACACGCTGCCCGAGGAGCGCACGGCGAGCCCCGTGCACGAGGACCCGAGCGCGGAGCTCGAGAAGGAGCTCGCGAGCACGCACCTCGGGTCGCGTCGGTCTTGAGCCGCGCCTCAGGCGGGGAACACAAAGAAATGTCTGGACGAGCGCTCGAGATGAACGTTTGCGGACTGGAGCCGGCTACCGTGTACTTGTGATTCTGGTCGATGTAGCTTGGAGATTGGATAAGTCCTATTCCAGTGTAAGCACCTGTTGTACTGTCTGCTGCTTCTAATTTATATGAGCTATTATGCTATGCAGCGGTGAGCGCTGCACGTACGTGTATAGCATATTGGGGAGATCACTTTAAAGCGTTGCAGCGTCTCAGATCTCAGTCGTTGAGGCCCTTGGGTGCCTATGATCGACCCTACCTGCGCCACGGTAAGACGAAAATCAATGCCGATTTACCCGTCGGCTTGCTTAGGGCAGGGTAAACGCTTGCAAGAACGTTGCGACCCGCCTCATGCATCTCTTGCACAGTCTATCGCGAGACCCTGTGTTCCAAGGTTGGTCTTGATCGACTAGACTTACCTCATGCGAACTCGCTCGAAGAATTACAGGCCGGGGCTTTTTGAAGACCCCTTTACTAAACATAGCGGTTCGTAAGTAAGCTTCCCGTTCACCCTTTCCCTGCGGTCGCTAAGCGGGCTGTGCTATTTACACGACATACTGTCCTCGTCAGCTCCGGGCAACGGTGCCTTCGGACTGGCGTACGCCGTGAGACCTTGGTCGGGGTTATGCTCCGGGTGTGTTTAAGTATATTGTTTTCTGAAGAGGCGTACCGTGCTCTAGATGTACCGTCATGACGAGCATGCCTCTATGCGAAATACGGGCTCCGAATATACCAAACGCGGGCATCCGTGGTGCTGTCGATTCAACATCCCGTTCCCGAAATATGGGGACGAACGGACCCGGACAGTCGGTCTTCACTTGGATATCATGCTGGGATGTTGCAGGCGTGTCCCCGTGAGTAATCCGCTCGTACAACTCCTGCCTGCTGCCTGCTTGACACCCTGATGATCAGGGCGAAAGAATATTGACATTGTCCTTCACGCTGCCTGCAAGATTACAAGGTGAACAGCCGCCTTTCCGGTTCCGCTGGACACTCGCCAAGCCCGAGTTCAAGCCAATGGAAAACGAGAAAACGTCATGGCGGTGACTAACTCGTCGAGGGAGATGCGTGCACCCATTCTGAGAGCTGTGCATCACTGAAATATCGACGCCAGCTGCCGCCGCGCAGCACAGACACACTGCTGCGATCGGGGCAGAGGAGGCGCAGCCCGATGTGCTATAGCGCAGCGCCGATCGAAACCAGCCGCGGCCTAGAGCGCGCGGCAGAAGGGGCCGTTCGGCGCCTCCAGCCCGGGTGTCCCAAACTTGGCGCATTACGAAGGAGGTTGCGCTCGGAGACGGCCATGCTCGGACGGGGGCTGCTGCTGCTGAACGCTGGCACTCGCCCTTTTCTTGCATCATAACCACCACCTTCCTCCCACCTACTCTCCCCCCCCCCCCCACCATGGACCTGACCAAGAAGACCGTCCGGGTCGCCAAGTCTGTCACCAAGGGCTACTCCAGCATCCAGAGCAAGGTCAGGAACGCCACAAAGAATGACTCCTCGTCTCCCACCACCCGAGATCTCAACGAAATCGCCGAGCTGTCCTACAACAGGTGGGGCGCCTCCTGATCTCCGCACTCTGTTCCTGACGCTCTCTGTAGGGAGGACTTTGTGCAAGTCATCGAAGTGCTCGACAAAAGGCTGAACGACAAGGGCAAGTCGTGGCGACATGTCTTCAAGGTGTGTGGTGATACTCCGTACAGTGAGCAACAGGCTGACTGGCGCAGGCGCTGAATGTTCTAGAGTTTTTGCTCTTCTGGGGTCCTCAATCCGTCATGCACTATTGTCAGGCGAATCTATACGTCATCAAGACACTTCGTGAATTCCAGTACATTGATGACAACGGGGTTGACTGCGGCATGAACGTTCGCCAGAAGGCCAAGGACATTACAAACCTCGTACTCAACCCGAATTTACTCAAATCCAAACGCGTTCAGCATGGTCATGATGACTACTCGCACAGGCCATACGAGATGGAGGACCTATCTAGTAGTCGACATAGTCCTCCTCGCCGCCCACGTGCCAGTACCGATAATAAAGAGGACATGAGGCGTGCCCTCGTCGAGAGCCGACGTCAGCAGCAGCGCAAGACGTCAGAGGACCAGGATCTGCAACGTGCACTTCAATTAAGCAAGGAGGAGGAAGAGAGGCGACAAAAAGCAATCGCTAATTCCAACGGCAATTTGTTCAATGACCTCGCCTCCGAACAGTAAGTTGATCTTATCATGACGACATTTCTCTGGCCGACGCGCTGGCAGATCCAAGAACAACAATCTCATTGACCTGGTTGGCATCGAGATCGGACCATCACCTCCACTCCAAGTGCAGTACACGCAGTATCAGCCCATACAGGCACAGTACACAGTACAGCCTCAGTTCGCCCAGCTGCAGCCACAGTACACGCAGTTCCAAGCACCTTACCAGTATTCGATCGACGAAGCTCTACAGGTGAGTTGCGGAACCTATCGTAGGCGCGTCGCATGGCTCACGCAAAAGCAGGCGGAATACTTGCGACAACAGGCAGAGTGGGCCCAACAACAGCAGATGGCCGCGCAACAAGAAGAGTATTTGCGACAGCAGTCCCTCTTGCAGTGGCAGCAACAGCAACAACTGTTGCAACAGCAGCAGTACCAGCAGCCAATCCAGCCGCAACCGACAGCTTTCGGGTAGGTTTTATCATCCTCGTGGCGTCAGCACCCGCTTGACTCGTTCTGATCTCTCTGGATATAGATCCAACAATCCCTTCGCCGCTCCCAGCCCTGCGCCGAGTCTGTCATCCACCGATACGGCGAGCAGCAGGATGTCTCCTCCCGCGACGCCGTATTCCACGCGGTCACTCAGTCGCGCATCCGACACTAAGCACACTCAACTGGCTGGACTGTTCGCGAACCGCACGAGCGATGGCATCGACACGTTCGGCAATGCTGGTCTCTTACGGTGAGTACTCATTGGGTGTCGAGGCAGGGTATGTGCTCATATGGGGCTCAAGGTATGGCCCAACCGGTACAGGACGGATTGCTGCCATGAAGACAGGGATATCGAACAGCAGTGGCGTTGCTACCGCATATTGAAAATAACACTACTGGTACTTTATGTTACCGTTTGCCGCCATTAATCCGCGTCTCCCCTGTATCTAAGTCTGGATGTATTTGTTTACGATGTGTGTATTGTACAAAGATATTGTTTTGAATACGAGCTGATGTCAACAGGAGGGGAGAACGATGCAGCCGGCGAGTCTCGCGGGATCATCGGGATCATCGGTTGAGGGTCGTCGACGTCGGTGGCGCCGATGCCCGAAAGCGGAAGGGTGGCCGAGTAACCGCCTAGCGTCTAAATACGGAACCATTTGTGGCCACGCTCACGTGAATGTTCAACTTGTTCAACACGAACCTCCACCGTTCCGCTGCCCACGCACGCCGCCCCCGCCGTCGTGCTCGTCGTTCCATGCGATGAGCTCGCTAACGCCACTGCGGCCCCTCACCACTAACGATGGCTGGCAGCCCCAGTCCACTACCCCCCTCCGCATCTTGAAACAGCGCGACTCGCCTACGTCAGAGACCGCGCCCCCTACCCGGATGTCTCTCCCACGTCGAAATTCCAGCAGCTGGAAGCATGTTATTGAAGGGGGACGGGTGTCGAAGTCCCCCTTCAAGCTGCTAAGCAAGTCGAGCGGTATACCTGTACCATCCAAGACGAGCACCCCCTCGCCTGTGCTGGGTATGCTTGCGCGCAAGGCGAGTGGGGAGAAGCGTCCGCGGCCGATGTCCATGTCTGAGCAGGCAGAGAATGAGCATCCGACGCGTAAACGGAGGCAGTCGCAAGGGCTGCAGGGTCTCGCGAACAGGAAGCCTGTTACGAAGAGTCCGTTCAAGGCTTCGAACGAGGATGAGAAGGCGGAGTCGTCAGAGGGAGAGGTCGAGGACAAGGACGACGACGTGCCGCCCCCACCACCACCCAAGGAGCGATTCGAGCGATATCAAAGCGGACGCGGCTCGCCCTCCCCCCACCGAGGGTCCTCCCCTGCGCGTCCGTCCCTCGTCTCGCGCCGCCTCCACGGGCCGCGCACGAGCTCGACGAGTAAGCGGCGGCGGCGTAAGACGGTGACGTTTGACGAAACCTGCGACGTCATGGAGTACGAGGTCGACGAAGACAGTGGCTCGCAGCCGTTCGATTGGGTGACCGACGAGGACAACGACAACGATGACGACGATATCGGTGATGGCCTGCGCGATGATCACGATAATGAGCATGGAGAACTCATACCCGCTGATGCGCATGCGCATGCCGCGGCCCCTGTGCCTCACGTCGACGCCGAAGCCCGCGGCCCGCTGCGCGTCCACAATGCCGACGAGAACGACGAGAGCTTCCGCGCGGGCGTCGCCGAGGACAGCATCACCGGCCTCGTCGACTCCATGCTTCATGACGCGCGCCCGCAGACCCCGCCGCACGATGAGCACGCGCTGCCCGAGGATCTCGAGACGGAGGGGGGCGTGCCGTACGGCCGGACGCATCACGCCGAGCGCGTCGCGGCCGCGCACCAGCAGCAAAGCGCGGACTTGGTATTCCATGAGGACTCTGTAGCGTTCCCTCTTGCATCCGCGGCCACCTCGACTCCCCAGCATTCGCGGCCAAGCACTCCCATCAGCTCTGTCTCCCCGGGCTCGCATATTCCGCTAGGTCGATCTACGCACTCGGAGAGAGCAAAAGCGCAGAAGGAAAAACACGTCGCTGAGGTTGAGGACGATATCCATATGCTTCCACCCTCGCCCTCTCCTGCAAAGCCGAAGAAAGCAGGGGACCGTGTGCACGCCGAGGGTCTTATTCCTCGATTTTCTCTCGATGTGCCCCATAGAGTAGCAAGTCCATGTAAGTGTTTACGTTCGTTCCACTTAACTTTGTATGTTAATTGTTTGTAGCGACTTCCTTCGATGCTAGCGATGCTTTCGGCACTCCCAAGGCACAAGTTCAAGAAGAAGCCCGTGAGGAACAAGCCCCGGTGCTCGAGCCTGTGCTGAAGAAGAAGAGGCACGATGCTGATGTCCCTAATCACTCAGAGGTGTCCGAAGCTGTATTCGACATAGATTTCGACCAAGGAGACCCACGCTCCAGTACCGAGAGTAGCAACCCTCCGTCCATCTTGACTCCGCCTACCTCTCCACCTCAACGGTTCGGTATGACCCATGCCAACGTGAGCAAGGAAAGTCTTCTTGCGCGGTCGTTCGGAATGAGTCAAGGCAACGGTAGCAAGGACAGCATCCTAGGTCGCTCCCCGTCACCTTTCGCCCGTTCGGGATCCCCAACGTACTACTCTCCGTTTAATGGATCACCCAGCCTTGGCCGCCCGCAGTCCAGAAGCGGATCACCCTTCGTGCGCGCAGATTCTCCTCTGCATCGCGGGCTGCCTCGCATGAGCAGTTCCACCGATATGCACACTCCAAGTGCCAGCCCGAGTGGAAGGAGCCCTCGTATCACGCGCGAGCATGTACAGAAGATACTCGAGAAGAAGCGTAGTTTTGATAGTCCTCTGCGCGAGAAGGGCGACAGCCCATTTGCGGGGCCGTCCTCCATCGAGCACATCCCGATCTCGGACATGGTCGGGAGCTCACCCTCGTCCGTGACGGAGAGAAAGAGGCGCAGCTCACGCGTGCCTCCGCCCAAGCTCACGCGCGACAACCCGACGTACGATGGCGTGATGACGATCGACCCCGCGACTCAGGCAGGAGGTCCCCCGCGACCAGACGTGATCCCGCGGTCGGCCAGCTTCGACGTAGGCGCGGAGGGTGCTGGGGGGTCGCGTTCGTCCGGGTCCGCAGATGATCCCGAGGACCTCGGTTTTGTGCACCTCGGGGACATGAAGAGCGCCCTTGATCGTCTCATGGCAGACGTCGCTGGCGAGGCGAAGACGGCGCCCGACGAGAAGGGCGTCATCGGCTTGAAGATCGAGGCGGTCACTGAAGGAGTCAAGGCCGTTCGGCACTCGCTGCCCGATGCAGAGAGCGAGGCGCTTCACGAGGCGTCGCGCAACTCAGACGCGATGGACGTCGAGTCTGACGAGAGCACCGACTCGGCGCGACCTAACAGCAGGATGATGCACATCGACCTCCCTTCGATGGGCCCCGAGATGCTCTTGGGCACGAGCTTCATCAGCCCCCCGGCCACGGTGGAGCCCCCGGCACGGGTGGTCAGCCCGCGGCCGCCCGTGGTCAAGGATGCGATCAAGACGCGCGAAGAGCTCATCAAGGCGAAGAAACGTGAGGCGCGGCTACGTGAGGAGGAGATGGAGGACGAGGCCGACACATCTACCGAGTATTTTACGCCCCGGAGGAGCGCGCCCATTCGCCGCCGAAGTATGAGCACGGGAGACGCCCAGGCTGTTTTGCAGCACCAGGCGAGGCGGCGTGCGAATACCTTTAGTACCGGGGGATTGCTGGACGCGGTGCCCATCGACGATGAGGAGGATCCTTTGGCGGATAGCATTGATCGTGAACTTCGGAAGCTGAAGGGTCCAAGTTCTTCGGTGAGTACGCCGCTTTGATTTTTGAAGCACGTGGCCAATGCTCTTGACGACTTTTGCAGAAGTATCATGTTCGTCAGCGGAGTGAGATGATATACGCGACTGCGGACATATCTCATGTCGGCTCGGCTGGTGATGTTGGTAGCAGCAGAGCTTGGCGAACGGTTCGGCGACCGTCAGATATGGTGGGTATATGCGTCACGCTCACTGCCTCTTTGCTGACTTGGGTTGTACAGAATGAGTATGCGCAGCAGCTCCGACAACTACGTGAACAAGAGAACTCTGGTAAAAGCTATGGCAAGGTTTTCGTCAAAGGTACGAGTTTTACCTGTGGAAGCCTCAGTACGCTGCTGACAGCTGTTATCAGTTCGCGGCATCAAACTTCATAAACTTCCTCTTCCTTCACAAGCAACACACGTAACATGCACATTAAATAATGGCATCCATTTTGTGGCGACACCTGAATGTCTACTTGGTCCTGAGACTCGTATTGACCAGGAGTTTGAGCTGTGTGTATTGAAACTTTGACTCTATGTGTGTTACTTATATTTCCTGCAGTATCGAACACAACAAACTTGAATTTACGTTGGTAATCAAAGTGCGCCGGGACCCACATATCGCCGCACAGTTCAAAGCCACCACCCGATTACCACCCCCACCTCCCGCCCCACAGCCCGCCCCTGCCGCACGACCCCCCTCACGATCTGGCTTCCGAAGCTTCTTCCAGGGAAGCTCCAAAAAGCCAATGAAAGCCATCGCCCCACCACCGCCACCCCCTCCCGAACCCGTACGAACCCTCCCTGAGAACCTCGCGCGCTATCTGAAGCCTGACTGCACACTGGCGCGTGCGTTCGTCGCGTTCAAGGACATCGGGCGGTTTTGCGACACGAAACTATTTGAGACGAGCTACCCGCTCATCGGCCAAAAGATGGAGCTGGGCTCGGAGCCGAAGACGCTGCAGGTGGGCGAGATCATCCTCCAGATGTTCCGCTTGCCGCCGCTGCCCGGCATCCCGTCGGACCAGCTGCCGCAGAGCCTGGAGGAGTGCCACCGCGGTCTGCGGCATGTGCAGTGGCACAAGGTGACCTATTTTGAGGGCACTCTCACGCAGAACGGCGGTGGATGCACGGTTCGTCTCCTCGATACTCCAACGTGTTTTTCGTTTACTGACGCGATGAAATGTAGTCGTGGCGCCGCCGGCACTTCCGAGTCATTGGTGCTAGCCTGATCGCGTACAACGACGTCACGAAGAGGGCGATCACAACGATCGACCTCAAGAAAGCGTTGGCTGTTGAAGACGATGAGGTGACTCGGAACGAGCTGCTAAGTCCGGCATCAGCGATATCCGCGCGAACGAGTCGATACGTGGAGTTTGACGTGCCCTATGGTGTCGAGCGTTCCTTCCGCCTGATCTTCCCGAACGACCAAGAGATCATCTTCTTTGCCGATACGGATGACGAGAAGGATAAGTGGTGCGCATACCATTGTACGAGCTCTTGGGACGGTTCTGACAACCTTGTAGGCTTGAGGTACTTCGTGCGCTCGTTGGCCGAATACCACCTAACCCACTGTGGGCGGAGCTGATTTGGCAGCGACAGCAAGAGATGGGCAAACAGCGCCCAGACCCATCAGCTTCCAAACTATCCCTGGTATCTGGCTGACCTCCTATACTGCAGGGCCGATACTTTTCTTTCGTTGTTATCTTTTCCTCGTCTTTTCATGTGCATTTTTTGACCTTACGTTCACGATCTTGCGCCATCCCACCCGTCTTGCATTTCCCAACCCCTCACCCTGTACGCGTACATCATTCTCGCATGACTTCCCACGTATCCCAAGTGAATATGCTCCTCTGACCATCCTCACAAGCCTCGTGTCTGTATCATTATCGAATATACAAGCGCATCGTCTCTTTAGGGTCTCAGGAGGATTTGTCTCGTCTACGTTAAGGAATGTAGATATATTCCGCATGCACTAGAACTTCTTGGCCTGAACAGTCCAATGCGTCGTATGTGTGAATCCCATGGCCAGGTGAGGTCTGCTACTCCTTCTGCAGATGGTCCAAACATCCCAGCATGCGCAGAAACGGGACAGGCGACGACCCAGAGCCTTTGCCCTGTGCTCCAACGAACTGCCGCAAGCTGCAGTCTCTGCCCGCGCGGTACTCGTCGAGGTACTTCATCGCCGTGGAGTGCTTGAGCCCGGTGAGGTCCGCGAGCCGCCGCACGAGCTCGCCCTCCGCGAGCCGCGCCGCGTGTCCATGGCACAGCGCCTCGTACACGCCAAGGAACGTGTGCCCGCGCCCGTTGGCCGTGAGCGCGGCGGGCTGCACAAAGTAGCGGTAGCGCCGCGAGACGAACGCCGTGCGCGGGTGCGCGAGGGTCGGCGCGGTGTGCGCGCCGGCGGGCACGGGCACGGCGGGGTGCGAGAGGTCGAGGCCGATGCGCGGGGAGCGGTAGACCGTGT